>CM076572.1:587516065-587828168 GCA_034641835.2 Pinus albicaulis
AGTGTGAGGTGTTGGAAGTGACTATGAGACAGGTATATGGTGAAATGTTCACCATTAAACAAACAGTCGCTCCTCTGGCAAGAGCACGAATCGAAACCAGGCAAAGACAAGAGCAGCTCAGAGAGGCTTCACAGGCTTTAGACCAGATGATGGGTTGGATAATACAGCACCCTCAGGCACCTGAAAATTTGCCTAAGAGGGACTGGATTCACACGCAGGATGCAAAGGTTCAACTCCGCATGGCGATGGAATCTGGAGACAAATTGTCCAAAGACCTGGACAAAGTAATGTCCTCGTACAACCACCTGATTAGTGGTATCGACTCAATGCATACGTTGCATCACATTCCATCACTTGGGGCATTAGAAGAAGAGAAAACCCGGGAACAAGTAAACCAGGACATCCAATCATTTTTGCAACCTATCAAGCAAGCCACAGCTGATCCAGAACCCTCGGAATCTCAAGAGCATCTTAGTAAATTCATCGCCACTCCAGCGCGGATCTATACCAAGCTTGCATCGCTTTCAAATCAGATCGGACAGAAAAGGGAGACCTTAGTACAAAACGCTTTGGAATGTGTGCATAGGCTGAAGGAGGAGGTACCTCTGGTTGCCCCCATAGCAGCAGAATACAGGACATGGCAGGATTTCCTGAAGGAGCAACAGATTGACGTCCCTGACCTTAATATTTCACGGCCCGGCAGCAGCAAGTCCTGAGCAACAAGTAAAGACAGGTCGCAGGTCGCATCTCCTACCTAGGTCGCAGGTCGCATCTCCTACCTAGGTCGCAGGTCGCATCACCTACCCAGGTCGCAGAATGAGTGGGTCGCAAGGTAACCCAACGGTCAAGAAGGCGAACAGTCAAGGGAACCCAACGGACAGTTTTGGCATTATAAATACTTCCTTCGGGAACTTGTAAAAGGCTTTTCGTTTTTGGGAAAACTCAAGAGCTACATGCAATTGTATTGAAAGATTCTACACTTGAGCATATGAATATAGAGTCTTGTTAAAATACCCTATGGTTATGATGTGTTTTGCTGTATGAACACTTTGCGTATTCCTTGTACAGTTTCAGAATATCCTATGATTAATGAAGCTGCACTTTTCATGTCATCGTTTATGCGTCATGGCTATCCGTGTTGTATCAATGATGTTCATTTTATTGTCTGTTCTATTAATGAAAGTTAATGAACTATTTTGTTAGCATTTCGTTTCATCTTTCAGGAAGTGAGGAGGTACCTTATCATAAAGAACTATTTCTTTTGTGATCAGACTACCGTACAAGCATTACCCCACAAAATATGTGTTGCTAATGACATCTCTTGAGGTGTACGTGCTTTATCTATAATCTTGCTACGCATAGTGTTTGATTCATGTTTAACACATTAATCTTGTATTCTATATCATGTGAATAAGTGTATGTCCACAGGTTCAAACAGGTTCTTTTGAGACCGAAGGGAAGTCATCTTAAGTGGTAGCCGGACCCACACCCCGGACGGGATCCCTACTCCAAACGGTTTAAGGTCTAATTGGGACTTTCTACCGGGGAGATCCCCTACTGTTGGCCGGACAAATTTTCCCGTCAACAGAATTGGCGCTAGAAGGAGGGCCGATGGCAGCCTCCCAGCACACAACAAACATCCCATCACAAACTCCCCAAGGGGAGGTCATAAACAATGAAACTATCCCTCCTCCTCTAGAAGATATTCCAGGGAGGGAGCTTTGATATTTTGAAATCACTAGGGAGCAGCTGAGAGCCTTGCGCCCAGCTGCCCGAGATCTTATCAACCATTTACGGTACACTCCAATCATGGAATACCTTGCCCATACTAGAACTCCGCCCGAGAACATCACCCGTAACGGTGCCATTGCTAGTACCATACCCGAGCTCGTAAATCTCATGTTGGAAGACCTCGCAAATGCCGTTGAAGAAAATGATCCTATCCTCCAAGAGGGCGAAGAGTTTGCTGACACCGAGCCTTTCCCCGACTCCCATCCTAACCAGACTCGACAAAACAACAACCAGGCACACCCCCCACCCGGGGATGGTGAGGGAGGCAGAGGCCGAGGAAATGTAGACGGGGGGAATAGGGCCCGTAGAAATGAAGGAGAAAGAAATAGAGGTCGAGGGGCCGGAGGTAGAGGGGATAGAGGCCGAGGTCAAGGAAACCAAGCTCGCAACCGTCACCCAAACCCAATGAGGCCTCCTGTAAACAACTTGGGATATCTTAGAGATTTTCTGCACCGTGGGAGACACCAGGACAGCACTCCCGTCACGAGTCAGAAGCATCGGTCTCAGGTTCGGAAGGTGAATCTGAACATCAGTTTAGGCAACACCAGCGGGCGAGAAGAGTGCAACCCCTAGCCTGGATGGCTCAATCCCCATTAAACCTTCTAGGCTCGCTCCAAGATCTGCCTAGACATCCAGAGAAACATCTCCCTAAGTTTGACCCTAAGAAGGGCACCTTAGCTGAAGATCATATTAGCAGCTTCTATTTGGCTCTGCAAATCATGAGAGTCCACTCTGATGATGTCGCATGTCGGTTGTTTCCCCATACCCTCGAAAACAAGGCAGCCACATGCTACCGCTCTCTCCCCAGTGCCTCTATCACTTCATGGGAACAATTCCGTCGCACTTTCCTGCATAAGTTTTCAGAAGATAAAACTCCTTCCATGCTTCTAACTGAACTGAGCACCATCAAGTGTCATAAAAAGGAAAAGGTTAAGGAATTTAACCAACGCTTCGCTACCATACTGCAGAAATTTCCTCCAAACTTAGCGTTGGATGACTCAATCACCATTGACTACTACACCAAAGCCCTACCTAGAGATATTGCAGTTTTCGTCAAACGTGAAGCCCGCGCTAACCTTACGGCTAATTATGAGGCTGCTCTCGCTGTGGAAAAAGACATGCTTTCGATAGGAGCCATCGATCACGAAGGGAGAGATGATCACAAGCCTAACACAAAAAGAGGTCAGTCCTCCACTCCTAAGACTACTGATAGGGATAGAGATGCTTTTGATTTTGAAAGCATGGCCAAAACGCTCAAGCATTTAACAAATGAAGTCACTGACCTCAGGAGAAAGGGCGCAGAAGCCACAAAGAGTAGTAGACCACCCAAACCTTTTTTCAGAAAAAGTAATCTCAATACTAACAGACCTCCGTCCAACACGAATACTGCTCTCAATGTGGAAGAGATAGGGAAAGATAATTTCTGTTCTTTCCACCAAGCTGCCCATTCCGAGAAAACATGCCCTCAATGGATTGGCAGCATGACAGCAGTAGTTAATCAACTTTTAGATGATCAAACTCCAGGGGATGTGACGGAGGATGAGGTTTCAGATCACGATGAAGATCCGCCCTCAAATGAAGAACCAGGATCCTCTATCCTTGCTTTTGACATAATTCGAGGTGGAGAAAACCTTACCCCTATCGATATTTACATGGCAGATGCTCCCAAGGATCAGCCCGTGCGGAATTATAGCCTCAGAAGCAAAGGACCTGTTCCCGAACAGTCTTATGAAGACAAGAAAAGGGCTTTTCTAAGGAAAATCCTGCCCCCGGGTAACGGAAAACAATCTGCCACGGAGAAACTCCCCAATAACACTACCCGAGTGGGTCAGAAGAACAAACTTCCGACAGAATCCTCTAAGACTTCTGCCGAGCCTAGCCCTCAACCAGAGCCCAGCTATAACATTGTTGAAGATATGAAGAAAACATGAGCAAACATTTCTCTCTATGAGCTCGCCCGCATTACTAATCAAAAGGAGCTCATTCTTAAGGCTTTCGCAAATACTTCAGCTACGAAGACTGTGAGCAACACGTCTGCGCAAGCCGGACCAGATGTACAATCCATAGTAAACGCCATCAATACAAACTCTAGAGGATCCACACCCTATTTCCTTTTGTCCTTCGAGATTTTCAACTTCAATGTCCATAATTGTCTAGTCGACTCCGGTGCCTCTACAAACGTCATGCCTTTATCTGTCTGTAAGAAACTTAACATTCGCCCGGAGAAGACTGATGCAAAAATCATACAACTCGATAGATCACAAGTACCCGCCATAGGAGAATTGAACAATGTCATCATCCGCTTGTCATCAGACTCTAGGGTCCATCAGTGCAAAGACATTGTGGTTGTCGATATCCCGGAAGCATACGGCCTATTGCTCAGTAGAGATTGGTCCAACAAATTACAAGGCTACTTCGCCACCGATTGGTCCCACTTGTGGCTTCCTTACAAGGGGCGGAATAATCATATCAGAGTAGAGAGTGAACCCTATATGAAACACACCGTCACTGATCTGGATGCCGTTAATGAACCCATCAGCTTTGCACAAGAAGAGCTCGGCATGTGCTTTCTGGAAGAAATATTTGGATGCTACCAACCCCCGCAATCTCCTATAGGCCACGAGGTTCAATCTGAATTAGCCTTTGTCGCAGAAGAACAAGTTATCCCTGACTTACCACTAGCAGGGACCCCTCCAAAACCTAGTGCCCCGAAGGAGCCGAAAAGTGACATGTGGACCTTGTATTATGACGGTTCCAAGACCCATGATGGAGCCGGTGCTGGTTGCATATTGCTTGACCCGCGCAAAAATAAATACTTAATCTCATGCCGGCTAGAGTTCCAGTGCACCAAAAATTCCGCTGAATACGAGGCGTTAATCCTCGGACTGAAAAAAGCACTGGATTTGAAGGTAAAATGTTTGCAGGTCATTGGAGATTCCGAGATTATCACCCGCCAGGTACGCAACACTATTCACTGTTTATCTCCGCATTTAAAGGCGTATCAACAAGAGGTATGGCGATTGATTTCTGGTTTTGATGCATTTGGAATTAAATCTATCCTTAGGATGCACAATGCAGCAGCAGATACTCTGGCCAATGCTGCTGCTAGATTCACCCCTTTGAGGGACGGTTTTTCTATTGAAATTGTATATAGGCCCTCTGTGCCAGACAATATTTCTAATTTACGCGTTTTTAACGATGATCAACAGATTTTGGACTTTATGTGCAATACTGAAGTATTCAAGGATGCGGCGATCGATGAGGAAGAACATGAGCATGCGTTACAGAAAAAGAATGATGAACACAAATAGAACATTATGCCCAAGGGGGTGGTATCACTAGAAAAGATGTTTGATCTGCAAAACCGATTCTGCAGGCCTCCGAACACCAAAGTGCAAAGTTCCATATTGGCACATTGGCAAGTAAACTTGGGATCAAATGAGAACCCTAAGTTCGTTAACCTTGGCAAAGACTGCAGTGATGAAGAGGCACGGGCCTTCACCCAGTTATTCCGGAAGTATCGTGACGTATTTGCTTGGACATATGAAGATCTACGTACATACGACACTCGTATCATTCAGCATGTAATACCCATGAGGGAAGGCGTTAAAACCTTCCAACAGAAACTCAGAAAAGTGCATCCAGCTTTGGAGCCAATGATTCTAAAAGAACTTAATAATCTTTTGGATGCGCGCATTATTTTCAAAGTTCGTCACTCCACGTGGGTGTCGAATCTGGTACCTGTGCGAAAGAAGTCTGGTGAGATCCGCTTGTGTGTAGATTTCCGCAATCTGAATCGGTCCTCAAACAAAGACAACTACCCAGTGCCCCCCATGGAACAGATATTACAAGCTGTGTCTGGATCTGAGATGTTCTCCCTATTGGACGGCTTCTCCGGCTATAACCAGGTGCTGGTAGCTGAACCGGACAGACTGAAAACCACATTCCGGACAAAATGGGGAACCTTCGCTTTCAGACGCATGCCCTTTGGCTTGATCAATGCAGGGGCAACCTTCCAACGAGCCATGGACATAGCCTTCCGCGGTTTAATAGGGCAGAGCGTGGTGGTTTATTTGGACGATGTTACTGTATTTTCAAAAGGCAGGGGCGATCATTTACGCCACCTCAAGAAAATCTTCGAGAGGTGCAGGAGGTACGGAATATCGCTCAATCCTAAAAAGAGCATTTTCGCTGTGGCAGAGGGAAACTTGCTAGGCCACATTATCACTAAATAGGGCATTGTGGTTGATCCGGAACGGGCTAAAGCCATCGCTCAGATTCTGCCCCCAAGCAACAAGAAAGCAATGCAATCCTTCCTGGGGAAGATTAATTTTGTCCGTAAATTCATTTCAGATTTCGCGCAGATAGTCAGACCACTGCAGGGAATGATTAAAAAGAATGCTGTATTCCAATGGAATCCCCCAGAGAGAGAGGCCTTCGATAAAATCAAAAAGGCTATAGCTGAAACTCCTTCCCTCCAAAGTCCAGATTTTGATAAAGGTTTCATCCTATACACTTTCGCTTCAGACTCCTCGCTTGCGGCCGTCCTCACGCAGAAAGATAATAACAACGATGAATGACCCATTTCTTTTATGAGCACCGGTCTACAGGGAGCTGAATTAAACTATCCGGAAATTGACAAGCAGGCCTATGCGGTTTACAAGGCCGTAAAACATTTTAGGCCCTACATCTTGAAAAATCACGTCACGGTTTTTGTACCGCACCCAGCAGTCCGCTCACTTTTCGTACAGCAAGAGCTAGGCGAAAGGCGGGGCAACTGGATGGCATGTTTACAAGAATATGATTTAGAGTTCAGACCAGCACATACCGTTAAAGGACAGGGCTTATGTCAAATGGCCGCAGAGGCTGCAAGTGCTCGTGAGATTGAGGAAGAATGTTGGGAACAAGAGATCGACATGTATCAGAGCGACCATGTGCCTCAGCAAAATAGCCCTTCTTGGTATTCTGACATTTCAACATATCTGGCCCAAGGCACGATGGACCCTGCTCTTACTGCCCGACAGAAACGCGCAATAAGACTAAAAGCCGCATCTCACCAACTGATCCAAGGTAAGTTGTTCAAGAAACACCACGATGGGGTCCTGTTACGCTGCTTGGAAACTGGCGAAGCACAGAAAATCTTAACTGAGCTGCATGACGGACCAGCTGGAGGTCATTTTTCCGGAGATACCACCGCCCATAAGATAATGCGCGCAGGATACTATTGGCCTACTCTTTTCAGAGACGCGCATGCATATGTTCGGAAATGCATTCAGTGCCAGAAGTTCGCCAACCGAGAAGCACGGCCAGCCGCACCACTACTCTCAGTAGCAGTAGAGGAACCTTTCCAACAATGGGGTTTGGACGTAATTGGGGAAATCCTACCTCACTCTTCTAAACACCATTGGTATATTCTTACGGCCACTGATTACTTCACCAGGTGGGTCGAGGCAACACCGTTACGCCGAATCAACGATCAAGAGGTAATAGAATTCCTCACGCATTCCATCATGACCAGGTTTGGCGTTCCGACTTCTTTAGTTTTTGATAATGCGACTTATTTCTCATCTTTTAAGTTATATGATTTTGCGCTGGAAAATGGAATTATTTTGAAAAATTCTGCAAACTACTATCCCCAGGGAAATGGATTAGCTGAGTCCACTAACAAGAACCTTATCCGGATTATTAAGAAGACTCTTCTATCCCACCAGCGCAACTGGCACAATGCCCTTCACAATGCACTGTGGGCTGACCGTATTACTCCCAAGTCCTCTTTAGGCACCTCCCCATTTTTCCTCGTGTATGGAAAAGAAGTTGTCCTCCCTTCTCATCTATCTCTCCCGGCCCTCCAACTGTCCCAAGAATGTCATGGCACCCCGTGTCTCACCTTGCAGAATCGAATCGACACCTTGCTGAAATTGGAGGAAGAAAGGCAAAAGACCCGGGAAAAGTTTGCCATCCATCAGAGCCGAATCAAAAGATGGTTTGATAAAAATTCCGCGGGAAATAAAATTTTTGAAGTAGGAGACCTGGTCCTTAAGTGGGATAAAGCCCATGAGGAAAAAGGGAAGCATGCTAAGTTCCAAGCACTTTGGACAGGCCCGTTCCAAATTAATGAAAAGATAGGATCACACACATTCAGATTACAAACCCTTGATGGACGAGTCGAGGTCCTCCCGGTAAACGGGCATGACCTCAAACACTATTTCACTTAACAGCCCTTCGAGGGCTGTCTGGTTTTGTACCATAGTTCCTTGTCTTTTATTTGTTAAAATAAATAAATAAATAAATAAATAAAATAAAATAAAATAAAATATATATATATATATATAAATAAAATGAAATAAAAACCTAAGGAAGGATTTGTTAGAGCTACGCAGATTGGCCTACTGCAGCAGGTTCTCCGCTGATGGAAAGCCTTTCCCGATAAACTCAAAGGCGGCGAAATCTTGCTTGTCCTCCGCACCTAAAGGTAGCACATTACCAAGCCCAAGTCATCAAGCAGGAGAACTTACCTCGCCAGTCTGAGAGGGTGTCCACAAAAGAAAAAGCCAGTTTAAATGGCAACCGGACCAGGAGGGAAAAGAGGTACTCTATGCTACGATAGGGTATCTGGGAAAAACCAAAGTCCTCATACTAGACCAGGAACAACCTCTCTGCAAGCAAAATAAGTCGGGATCCACAATCCACAGTTGGGACCAAGACGGAGGGAAGTGCCATAAGCACATATAAATAAAATAAGTGCCTCAGCACATTCAAAAGAAGGCAATAGCACACAACAGAAGTGGCAAAGGATTGAGAAAGGCTTCCTACGCAGAGAGGTGATGTAACGACTCCGCCGGGGTACTGACCAGGCTCGCTGGCAGCGGAGCAACGTTCACGATTCCTAGGCAATGACTCCGCCGGGACCGAGAGGTTCGCTGGCAGCAGAGCAACACGATGAGGAAAAAATAATCGTACCAGACCCTGTGGCCGCCTGGAGTTCTCCAACCCTTCCAGTCCGGAGACCTGAAGAAAGAATTTGTTTGAATGGCACCCAACCAGAACAGCAAGTTTGAGCAACCCAGCTAGATGCCGAAGGCTAGGAAATGGCAACCACAAGGTAAAATAGGACAGTTAGCATAAGCCCCTCCCTCCCCCCGCAAAGACTAACCATCAGCAGAGACTCTGAGTTCGTCCAGTGAATCGCCATTTGTCACAGCTTCTTACAACACCCTCCAAAAATTTTTAATTACCATTTCAACCACCCTTAGAGCCCTTAATTTGGTGAGAAAATTGTCAGTTAAGTCATCGATCGTTAAAGGTAAACAATTTATGAAAGGGTTCTGCGATCATGATTTGGCCGTACCCAGCGATTCTCAAAGTCGCTGTCGCCAGGTCGCAAATCCTCAAATTTTATGAAAACTGCGACTTTGCGACTCAGCGACCTAGGTCGCCGGGTCGCCGGGTCGCAAGGTCGCAAAACTACAAATTTCATGCAAAGCGCGACCTAGCGACCTAGCGACCCAGCGACCCCAGGTCGCCAGGTCGCAAGGTCGCAAGGTCGCAAAACTCAAAATTTGACAAATTCGCGACCCAGCGACCTGCATTTATTGCTCGCACGTGCGACTTTCTATAAAAGGGAGGTCGCAGGTCGCATTTTTCACATTCAGCGATTTGGAAGAAAACGCCTCTGACAGCTCAACTGACGCGTTTTTCCCGGGTAAGTTGCCATTTCTTCCTGCTGTTTCCGTTTTAATGCTTTTCTTACTAAACCCATCTCTCCTTAGGCCTTTAAATGGTCTTTTGACTAAGCTTAGATGTTTTTGGGGGTTTTGTGAGTTTATTTGTTGCATGAATTGCCCAAACCTCACTGCTTTTCTTGATTCACCTTTATGGCACCATCCCTTGCTTTTGAAACCATGCCATAGTTCCCCCTGGGCCCAGCCATCTTGTAAATTCCCAACAGAAGGGAGAAAAGGAGTTCAAGGCCGCGCGCGCGAAAACCCCCGGCAAGCTAGTTTGCGACCTGCGACCCAGCGACCTAGTCGCGAGGTCGCAAAGTCGCACTCTCTCCACTTGTTTGGGATTTGCGACTTTGCGACCCAACGACCTGGTCGCGAGGTCGCTAAGTCGCATTTTCCACTTTTCCGAGGATCTGCGACCTAGCGACCCAGCGACCTGGTCGCGAGGTCGCAAGGTCGCGCCCGGACCCTGTTTTTGCGATCCGCGACCCAGCGACTCAGTAGTCCAGTTTTGCATTAACGCAGCTAGATTTCATCACTAAATTGTAACTGTTTTTTATCACCATGTCGTTCTTATCGTGGGACTCCTTTCTGAATTTGACAGGTGAAACTCAAGAAGACATAGAGTGCATACCTGTGCTCTCAGATTCTAGTGACATGGCGCCCCCGCTATCTCGGAGGAAGGACAAGAAAAAGGTGGAAGAGATTGATGAGCTGGAGGTGGTGTCCCCACCCCCAATATACCGAGATACACTATGTACTTTTTCAAAAGACGACAACATGAGATGGTACCAGATTTATCATGAGTTCGCCACACCGGAAGAAGAATTTCCAGAAGATCTCCCAGACCGGGAAGTATACTTGGCGGTAAAGAGGTCCAAACTACATCTGGCAGGGGCGCACCCAGCCATATTCCCATGTCCAGATATCATAGACTGGATCATACAAAAGACAGACCCCGAGAAGTTTGTGATCAGAGATCATCAAGGCAGAGCTTTCGCTACACTGGTAGGCTTGGATGCACACATTTATTACTCACTGCCTCGCCCAAACGAGCATTTCTCTCCAGAATGGGCTGTTACTCACGCCGTTCCAGTAGTTGATACTATTAGGCAATGGTGGGAGGAGCCCGAGAAGTTCAAGGTCAAGAAAGACCAAGAGTACCCAGTGGCGAGCCTAAGAAAGGTTTACAAATTGGTTGCCGCCATGCTCTGCAGACTTTACGGGCGCCCAAATTGCTCCACCTTCAGCGGCAGTTGGGCTACCATCATGGAGTATGTGACAACACAAGGCACTCGTTTCAACTGGGCCGGCATACTGATGACGTCGATGCAGACCAACTTGAACTCGGCATTGGCCCCGGAGGAAGGAATGCCCGCAGAATTTTACATGGCCTCTTACCTACTAGACGCTGTCTGCGCCCGAGTAGAGTTTGATGGATGGGCGCACAACTGGGACCCCGAGAAATCGCGCGCAATTCATCTGCAACTCAAGGTATTTTGGGAGTCCAAATACAAGCAGGATATAGATCAGATTTCCCAAATATTTATTCCCTCTCTGTGCAGACATTTATTTGGCCAAGACGCCCCTTGCATGTCGTGGCGGGCCAAGGAAACTCTAGTTAAAGTGGGACACTGGTTCCCTTTCCCGAGATACACCTTCATCCGAGTTTTTGGAACTTACAAGGTGCCACATGCTATGCCTCACTTCGTGACAGACAAAATGCTTATCCAGGAAGTATGCTTTCAAATGTCACACGGATTCTCCAACATCTTGTCTAAAGGCAAAAAGAAGCCGTGGCCCACGTTACCCCTCACCATTGGTACATTCACAGTTAAAGACTTCAGGGAAGTAACAGCAGAAGAAGAAGCAATGAGAGGGTATCACCTCGGGGAGCTTGAACACAGAACATACGACCCAGAGAAAATAGTTCCTGAACACTGCCGGAGGGCCAATTTCAGGTGGACTTATCAGCACCTTGAGCGCCCGGCGGAAGATGAGAGAAGGAACTGGTATAATGCCGAAAGACAACTCGCTCCGGAAATTGACGTGGTTCAGGAAGACCCAGATGATCAGAGCTTAGAAGACATAAGACGTCAGTTAGGAGGTGCCTCTTCATCCGTACTCAAGAAATCTCGAACCAACACAGGGCCAATTCCATCCATCAAACAAAAGGAAGCAGAGGCAAAATCCCAGCAAGAAAAGGAGAAAAAGCTAAAAGAAGATGAGGAGGCGCGCCAAAAGAGTGCAACAGCAACACAAAAGAAGAAGCTGGCCAAAGAGGCCAGGAAAGAAAAGGAGGACAAGGAGGCACAAGCCGCAGCGGAACGAGCACTTAAGGCAGAGCTGGACAAGGCAGAGGCTGAACGCCAAAAGAAAGCCGAACAGGCTGCTGCAGCTGAACAGCAGAAGAGGGCCGAAATAGAAGCAGCAGCAGAAGCTGAACGGCGGAGGAAGGAAGAAGAAGAAAAGAACACAGAGGAAAGGGAGGATGACATGCTGGACGACCTTGAGGTAACCCCTCTCGATATACCTCTGGGCCGTACAAAACTCTCTGATGTCAGATCGCCTCATGTACAGGAAGAAGATGTGTTTGACTTGACTAGGCTCACATTTGATCAGTTTTCATTCAAAATCCGGCAAGAGAAGAGGAGGTCACTAGCGCAAAGTCCCTCTGCCTCATCCGCAGTGTCAACAGGCAAGGATATAGTTTTGGATACCAGGACTAATCCGGTAATGATAGCATCAGCAGGTACCGCTTTCGCTGCAGCTATGGAAGAGAATGTAACTCGAATGAGTAGAGAAATAGTATCTCTACAAAACAGACTGCACGCAGCTGAGCAACGCGAAAAGATAGCAGAGCAGGAGAAAGCAGAACTGCAAGTAGAAGTCCAGCAACTTCGAAACCAAGCTCTACCAGCAAATGAAGTCTCGCTTGCCATTTTCAAGGAGTGTGAGGTGTTGGAAGTGACTATGAGACAGGTATATGGTGAAATGTTCACCATTAAACAAACAGTCGCTCCTCTGGCAAGAGCACGAATCGAAACCAGGCAAAGACAAGAGCAGCTCAGAGAGGCTTCACAGGCTTTAGACCGGATGATGGGTTGGATAATACAACACCCTCAGGCACCTGAAAATTTGCCTAAGAGGGACTGGATTCACACGCAGGATGCAAAGGTTCAACTCCGCATGGCGATGCAATCTGGAGACAAATTGTCCAAAGACCTAGACAAAGTAATGTCCTCGTACAACCACCTGATTAGTGGTATCGACTCAATGCATACGTTGCATCACATTCCATCACTTGGGGCATTAGAAGAAGAGAAAACATGGGAACAAGTAAACCAGGACATCCAATCGTTTTTGCAACCTATCAAGCAAGCCGCAGCTGATCCAGAACCCTCGGCATCTCAAGAGCATCTTAGTAAATTCATCGCCACTCCAGCGCGGATTTATACCAAGCTTGCATCGCTTTCAAATCAGATCGGACAGAAAAGAGAGACCTTAGTACCAAACGCTTTGGAATGTGTGCATAGGCTGAAGGAGGAGGTACCTCTGGTTACCCCCATAGCAGCAGAATACAGGACATGGCAGGATTTTCTGAAGGAGCAACAGATTGACGTCCCTGACCTTAATATTTCACGGCCCGGCAGCAGCAAGTCCTGAGCAACAAGTAAAGCCAGGTCGCAAGTCGCACCAACAGGACAGGTCGCAGGTCGCATCTCCTACCTAGGTCGCAGGTCGCATCTCCTACCTAGGTCACAGGTCGCATCACCTACCTAGGTCGCAGAATGAGTGGGTCGCAAGGTAACCCAACGGTTAAGAAGGCGAACAGTCAAGGAAACCCAACGGACAGTTTTGGCATTATAAATACTTCCTTCGGGAACTTGTAAAAGGATTTTCTTTTTTGGGGAAAACTCAAGAGTTACATGCATTGTATTGAAAGATTCTACACTTGAGCATATGAATATAGAGTCTTGTTAAAATACCCTATGGTTATGATGTGTTTTTCTGTATGAACACTTTGCATATTCCTTGTACAGTTTCAGAATATCCTATGATTAATGAAGCTGCACTTTTCATGTCATCGTTTATGCGTCATGGCTATCCGTGTTGTATCAATGATGTTCATTTTATTATCTGTTCTATTAATGAATGTTAATGAAATATTTTGTTAGCATTTCGTTTCATCTTTCAGGAAGTGAGGAGGTACCTTATCATAAAGAACTATTTCTTTTGCGATCAGACTACCATACAAGCATTACCCCACAAAAGATGTGTTGCTAATGACATCTCTTGAGGTGTACGTGCTTTATCTATAATCTTGCTACGCATAGTGTTTGATTCATGTTTAACACATTAATCTTGTAATGTCCGCAGGTTCAAACAGGTTCTTTTGAGACCGAAGGGAAGTCATCTTAAGTGGTAGCCGGACCCACACCCCGGACGGGATCCCTACTCCAAACGGTTTAAGGTCTAATTGGGACTTTCTACCGGGGAGATCCCCTACTGTTGGCCGGACAAATTTTCCCGTCAACAGCAAGATAAAAAATTTCCCTTGCCATTGAAACCAATTTCAGTTGAGGTTCCTTTCCAACAATGGGGTCTGTATTTTATTGGAGAAATCCATCCAAGCTCTTCAACTCAACATAAATGGATTTTGACAGACATTGACTACTTCACCAAGTGGATTGAGGCTATTCCAACTAGATAAGCTATAGACACTGTAATCATTCAGTTTTTAAAAGGTATTATTCTTTACAGATTTGGTTGTCCAAATAAGATCATTACTGACAATGCTGTTGATTTCAAATCAAAGAGAATGATTAACTTTTGTTACAAATATAACATAAAGTCAGGACACTCTACTGATTGTTATCCACAAGGGAATGGGTTAGATGAGTCTTCTAATAAGGGTTTATTCAATGTCATAAAGAAATTATTGCAGGAAAATAAAAAATCCTGGCATAAGAAGTTGGTTAATTCCCTATGGGCTAATCGAATTAGCACTAAAAAATATATTGGAGTGTCTCATTTCCAATTAGTATATTGAGTGGATACAAATTTTCCTACCTCCCTGGGAATTCTTGTGCTAAAATTGTTGCAGGAATCACAAGTAGAGGAAGATGAGTTACAGAGAAGGATAAATTAAACCATACAGTTGCAACAATCTAGGAAGGAGTTCTACAAAAAAACTCAAGTAATTCAGGACAAAATCAAGAATACTTGTGATAAAAGGACTAAAGCAGGTGATTTTAAATTGACTGGTTTAGTTTTGAAGTGGGATGCCAAAAATGAAGACAAAGGAAAGCATGGTAAATTTTACAGTATGTGAAATGAACCCTACAAAATTGAAGCTTACCGAGGTAGTACTACATTCTTTTTGAAATACTTGACTGGAGAAGGACTATCAGGTGGACATGTCAATGCCATACTACTCAAACACTATTTTTCTCAAGAATAGATAAGTTTTCATTCATATCATTGTGAATGTCATTTTATTCTTCTACTATAATTATGGGTGACTAATATTACAAATTTAAGCCCGAAGAGAAGGCCCTAAGCTTATGATGAGTAGTTACCATATTTATAATAACAACAATGAATCAATTAAGTTGCAGAATAAGGACCATATGCCCAATGGATAAAGGCTATTGATCTACAATGTTCTTGACACCTCACAAGGAGGACGCCAACCCCATTGGAGTCATTGTTAAGGTCCTATATTTTATAGGATAAATTGATAATTATCTATTGATTTGTGTATAAATATGTTGTAAATAATATTTCATCTTGCAAATTATTTCGAAGGAAAGAAAATAAAAAATAGGAAAAGAAAGAGGATATAAAAATAAAAAGATATATATGAGAAAAATGTGGAAAAAAAATGAAAAGATGAAAAATGAAAAAAAAAACCCCAATAAGTGAGCTATTCTAAATGCCACTCAATCAAAAAAAAAAAAAAATTGATGTATAAACTTAGAAAAAATAAAAAATATGCTTGCTAGTCAAAATGCAACATTAGAGATCAATTATGTATGTTTAAAGAAATTAATTTCATTGTATAAATGCAATTAATTAAGTTGTAATAAAATTATTTTGGACATGACATTTTGTCGTTATGCAATAAAAAGTGTACAAAATCCAATGTCAGCGATCTAACACGCCTAAATCACCGAAGGACCATCGGGTTCGGAACCCCCCAACTCCTTTGACGGTCAACCATTGGGGGGGGGTTCCGAAAAGCGGGTTTTACTTTTCCCTATTTTCACAACATGGTGCAATATCATCCTTTTCATACCACTCCCTGCCTAAAACCATTTACTGCACCACCCCCTCCCTACTCTGAAATCCACTATTTCTCTCCCGCCAAAAAAGTTAATCGTTAAATTTCCCCCCCCCTCTCCATCCATCTCTCTCCATATATCCCCTTGCCTTCACTCCCATATTTCCATGTATTATGTCTCGCTCAGCCCTGCTTCCTCTATGGTTACATCCTTCCCACTCCTCATCCAGCCTAGTCCCACCACGTGGCCTACCTATTACCCTAATCAACGGATTCGCTCCATCAACGTTTAAAACCCCAACTGTAAGCCATTCCTATATAAATTGACCATTGTACCATTCTGGTGGCCCCCCCCGCGTACTGTTTTAAAGTGTTGAGAAGGAAAATTTTCACAATGAACTAGTAAGTAGTTGAACTTGTCATAATGATCCCAATCAACGAAACCAGAACTTGCACAATGTTCACTCATCAAGAACACTTTTCACAATCCCAATTATCAAGCCACCAACCTTCAGTTGATCTAATTCCCATGTAACTGCAGCAGTTTTTTTCTTTTTTTTTCATCATGGCCCCTAAAGGACAATCTAAGAAAACAAATGAAAATCCCATGCTACCTCCTATCATAGACCTAGACCACCTGCCCCTGGTAGATCAAGAATATAAAATTCTTGAAACCAGCTGTGATTTTGATCTTTATTAAATTCACAACTGGTTAAAAAAAAATTCCTTTATCATAGTGATGAATTTGGTTTTTGGGACTCCTTCCTACCCCAATTCATCTTTCCCCAAACCCATCACTTTCCAAATTTTGTGGCATGCTACCATTTTAGATATATCCCTAGTCAGAGGGAAATTGTAGCCCACAATGGTGACATTCTTTTCACCATAACCCCTTATTCAATAAATAAAACGTTACAAATTCCAAATAATTACTCTCTAAAACCATTCTCAGAAGAGTCCCTCATGGACCTCTACAAGAACCTTACCTTCCTTAACAGAGCCAAAATTTTTGTGATTTTATTACTTGAGGATGCCCAATTACCTAAGAAAATTCATCCTTATCCATCCTCCATGTTCCCTGAAATGATAAAGAAAATCATCTCCATAGTTTCTTGTTTACTAGGCTATCAATCCAATCAGTGGGTTGATGAAGCCAACATGGGATTTTTGTCAATTTTCTCAAAGGATGAGAAGCCCTCAATTATATTCAACTACAGTGAGTTCTTAGCAAATTAAATTCATGAAAAATTCCTAAATTTCTCCACAGAAGGGAGCTTCAAGTATGCTTCAGCTTTAGTGTATTTATTTTTATTCCATCAGGAAGACAAGTTTCAGTTTACATTACAAAAATTGAATGAGCAAGGAGATTCCCAATCTGTAATTCATTGGACTTCCTTGGTAAGGGGGCATACCAATGAATTTACCTATAGTGACTATGTTGACCAATTCTTATATATATCTTCCTGTCTATTGAATAGTGATGTTGAACCAAGGATAGGGCGAGAGATAAAGAGATTTCTGCATCTTAGTGAGAAGACTAAGACAGGTGGCTGGTACTTGTACCAAAACTACAATAAAATCAATGCGTATGGATGTGAAATTCCTCCATACATGTTACCTAAGTTTTTCCCTATAAGGATATTTTCATTAGAGTATATCATACAGATGATTAATATGGATGATCTACATTTTTTTGCAGCAAAGGACAATTCCCAATTTAAAATCACAACACAGGTTGCATCTTGTATTTTAAACACCAAGGAAGCAGGAAAGGAATTTGATTTTCTCCTAAAGAAAATGAAATTCAAACTCAAATTCACCTGGACATATGACCCCTTTAGCATAATTTCAAAACTCAGAGTAGAACAGAAGAATACTCCTTATACTCGCACTCCAAGGTGGGAGATAGAGAAATCTATGAATCAAGATCAATGGGAGGAGAATAATTTAAAGGAAGCGGAAGAGCAAGTAATATCTACAATGATGTCATGGAATCTAGAACCAAAAGAGAAATAGGACAAGAGGCCAAGGCAAGATTTTTCCCCTTCAGTCACAGAGATTGGAGGGAAAGAATTCCAAATCTATAACAAGAAGAAGAAGACCAATTCAACATCATATCTTATGCATGAAGATGATGTAAAATATACTATAGTTCTATCAGGTTCTTGTGCTTCTGTTTTCCCAAGAACTAAAGACATTTTTAAAGGATATCCATCCTCCTCGGTCTCCCAAGAGCCTCTAGACACATCTTAGACAACATAATTAGTTCATGACCAGGATGAACCAAACATATTTTCCAAGTACAATGAGATTAAGAAGAAAAATGAGATGCTCAAGGCTACCACCTATTCCCAATTTAGGAAATAGAAAACAACCTCAAAGCATAGGATTCTCTCTGTCTTTAACACGAAGAAAGGACATATCCATATTGCTTTCCTCCAAGCATTTGTTCCTTTTCCCAAACTGCAGATGACTACAAGAAGTCTATATTTTCCTTCGATGTTGATCAGATTCATCCCATTGATCAAATGGACATGCAAAAACAAATAGGTGATATGATATATTCAACTTTGACAAACACTGCAATGACAGCTTCCAAATTTCAAGCTTTAATCAACAACAAATAGTCTCAGTTAAAACTTAATAATATATCCTCTTTAGCTAAAAACACAAAAATTAAATATTTGCAGGATCTAGTGATAAAATTGGGATATTATCCTAGAGATGTAAAGGCTGCTGAAGAAATTGTTAAAATAAAGAATGAAGACATTGCAACATTGAGGAAGAAAATAAAGCTTACATCCACTGAAGATCCCCAAGCAAAAGAAGTTTGACACTTAGAGAAACAAAAATAAGATATGTTCAAGATCATCATTGAAAAAAATGGTTAAATTAAACAAATGGAGATTGAGATGGAGAAGTTGTTAAAGGAAAAGGAACATTCCTCTCAGCTAACAGTCATTCCACTCACAATCGTTCCTATTACAGGTACAGTTCCCATTGTAGGTACATCGATAGCAGAAGAATCCACTTCAGTAGCCATCACAACAGGGGTACAGTCTAAAGATGCATAAGGAGAATTAATGAATGCTTTGGAAGACATTTCCATCAGAGGGCATGAAATTGAAAAGCTGAAAGCTCAACTTAAAAACATTCAGGAACAGAAGTTAAAAATTGATAGTAAACATGTAGCAGAGATTCAAAAGAGTCACAGAATAATGCAGAGAATTGAACATCTAGAAAATGAGTCTACTACGGCTCAAACACTTTCATAATCTAAAGATAACATATGGGTTGAAATAAATGAAGCTACCACTGAAATATGGCCCTCTATTGAGATAATTTCTTAAAAAGGTAAATGGAAGTTGAAAAGAACAAGGCATCATAAAGTAGAAGAGAAAGATAATTTTGCACCATACAAGAAGTTCAACATAGCTAGACAGGGACATGGGTCACAACAACATAATAAAGGTGATGGCACAGGGAGGTTGGAGTGTTGGACATGTGGTAAGGAACATATTAAGAGATATTTTTTGCAGAATTGGGGTCGTAGGCCTCATATCTATAGTGCACAAGAGGTTCATATTTTTAGGGATGTTGGGCAATAATTCCTCGTATCTATGCAGCGCTGGATAATAGGTAGGAATATCACCAAATATCTATCATTGAGACGGACGGTAAGCTTTATGATAAAGTTGTTTCTATTTTGATTAAACCTAGATTTAATTATAATCATGCTAAACCTGAATTGGTGGATAAGCGTGATTTGAATAAAGATGTGCATGCATAAATATCTTGGTTAGTGCATTTGGGTATAGGTACAAAGAAGAGATTTCATCATTGGGTAAGAGCTTGTGCGTTTGAATTGAATGGTATGCCTACATCAAAACACTTGAATATATTGTCGTTGGGATCATAGAGTATGCTGTTAGATATGGACTGGTTGTATCTTCATAGGACCAAAGCAGATTTTTATGAAAAAACCATTGAGTGTTTGGATGAAAATGGGGAACAGAGAATCCTACAGGGTAAGAAGAGAGCAACATCAGTTAGGATGGTGAAAGCGATGCAAGAAAAAGGCAATCGCAGCAAAGGGTGTGTGTTATTTGTAGTGCATATTTCTAGTGATAAAGGTAAGGAGGATGAGGATGCATAGATATTGAGCAAGTAACCAGTTTTACAACAATTTTAGGATGTGTTTATAACAGATATTTCAGATTTTCCACCTCATAGGGAAGTAGACTTTTCTTTTGAGTTGGTACCAAGAGAAACACCAACATCAAAGGCACCGTACAGAATGAGCAACCAGAGTTAGTAGTGATGAAGTTGTAGTTGAAGGAAATGATTTACAATGGATACATTAGGCCAAGTGACGTATCACCGTGGGGTGCAACAGTATTTTTTGTGAAGAAGAAGGATGGTAATCTCAGGTTATGCATCAATTACAGGTAGTTGAACAAAGTGACAATCAAGAATAGATATTTTTTTTCGAGGATTGATGAATTTTTTGATTAGTTGAAGGGAGCAACAATGTTCTCGAAGATTGATATGAGATCAGGATATCATCATGTACGCATCAAAGAAGACGACATTGACAAGAAAAATTTTCAGACCAGGTACGTGCATTATGAGTTTGTTGTAGTTCCATTTTTTTTCAGTAATTCTCTAGCTACTTTTATGTGTCACGATGAATAGTGTGTTGCATCCTTATCTAGACAAGCTTGTTATTGTATTCATTGATGAAATCCTGATATATTATAGGAATGAGGAAGAACATACCAAGAATTTAGAAACAATATTGATATTTCTAAGAGAGAATCAGTTGTATGACAAGCTAACAAAATGTAGTTTCTTTCAGAAAAGGGTACATTACTTGGGGCATGTGGTCTCCAAGGAAGGTATAGCAGTGCATCTGGAGAAGATAAGGGCTATCATGGAGTGGTAAGCTCCTAGAAATGTGGAAGAGGTAAGTTCATTCATGGAAATAGAATGTTATTATAGGAGTTTCATCAGTAAATTCTCTCAAATTTCATATCCTATTATGTCACTGCAGAGGTAAGGTAAGAAATTTGAATGGACGGAGGAATGTGTAATAAGTTTTGAACAGTTGAAACAATTGTTGACAAATTCTCCAGTGTTAAAGATTGCAGATCCAGACAAGGAATTTGTGTTATGTACTGATTCTTGAAAGAGAGGATTTGGTTAAGTCCTTAAGCAGGAAGGACGGGTAGTATGTTATGAGTCATGGAAACTGAATGAAAACAAGAAGAATTATCCAACACAGGACATTGAATTAGCTTCAATCACCCATGCATTGAAGATGTGGAGGCACTATCTTCTTGGAAGTAGTTTTGTATTTATGATCAATCATAGTGGATTGAGATACTTGTTTAACCAACCAAATTTGAATTCCAAGCAAGGTAGATGGTTGGCCACAATCAGTGAGTTTAATTTTGAGGTAGGTTACATCAAGGGTAAATAGAATAGGTTTGTAGATGCTCTTAGCAGGTGGATACATGTAAATCACATTGCAATTATGAGTTCTTATGGGACAGATCTACAGGATCATATATTACAAGCAGGTGAGCAGGATGAGAGGTATAAAGAGCTTAAGCATAGGTTACTATAAAGTACAGATAGTGGTATAGGTACAGGTACAGGTACAAGTACAAGTACAGGTGCAGGTACAAGTGCACATGATGTGGACTATCATATGTTAGTAGATGGCTTGATCAAATTTAGGGACAAGATATATGTGTTAGATAGCATTGATCTCAAAAATAATATCTTGAGAGAGTTTCATGCAAAAATATATTTAGGTCACCCAGGATACCAGAAGATATTGACAGTAGTGAAGAAGTTTTATCATTGGCCGAATATGAAGAAGGACGTGGAAAATTTCATGGCTATATGTTTGGACTTTCAATAGGTAAAGGAAAAATGTAAACATCCAGGTGAAATACTACAAATTATTATGATTCTAGAGTTGAAATGGGAGGTCATTTACATAGATTTCATTATAGGTTTATCGAGCACATCTAGACAACATGATTCCATCATGGTTGTGATGGACAATTTTACTAAGGTAACACACTTCATTCCAGTGAAGACTACATATTTAGCTAGTGATGTGGCACCCATACTCATCAGAGATGCAATCAGATTGCATGGTGTTCCGAAGAACATTGTGTCAGACAAGGATGCTAAGTTAACTTCCAACTTTTCAAAGGAGTTGTTTGCAAATTTAGGGACAAACTTGGCCTTCATCATAGCTTATCATCCACAAGTAGGTGGACATATAGAGAGGGTCGACATGATATTGGAAGACATGTTGAGGATGTATGTGATGCTTCAGTAGATGATATGGGAGGAGTACCTTCCATTGTCTGATCTTGCTTGCAACAATGGTTACCAGGAGTCTTTGAGGATGAGTCTATTTAAAGCACTTTATGGGCGAATTTGCAATACTCCTATCAGTTAGAGTGATCCAGTTAAAAAGATATTTATTGGACTAGACATGTTGGAATAAATGGAATAGGAAATGAAGGTAATCAAGAAGAATAAAAAGGAAAAACAAGATATGCAGAAAATCTACGCAGATCTTAACGGGTTATTTAAGGAGTTTCAGGTTAGGGAATAGGTGTACTTGCACATCAAGCCCAAGAAGAGATCCTTGAGGATTGGATTGTGTTCCAAGATGCCACCTCTATTTTGTGGACCTTTCAATATTCTTTGGAGGATTTGGTTAGTAACCTATCAACTTGCACTACCTCCTACAGTGAAACTCCATGATGTTTTCCATGTGTCATTACTTAAGATGTATGTTAAATATGTTGATCATGTGATTGAATGGTTTGTATTGTAGGTGGAGTTGGAAGGATAATTCTAGCCATAACTGAAATTTATTTTGCATAGAAAGATGATCGTGCTCTAGAACCGAGTAATTGAGCACGTTAAAGTGAAGTGGAAATACTTTGGGCTTGATGAAGCTACACGGGAGATGGTAGATCAAATGTAGGATATCTATCCTTCTCTATTCACTAGTTGAACGAATGTTTTTGTTATATGTTTTAGTATATGATTTGATGTGATTTTTTGGTATATGTACATATGTATATGGATGTAATACCACCATGAGTTTTTTTATAAAGCACCAATAAGCGGTATGGGTGTCATGTCATTATGGTTGTCATGTTGTTATGTTGTTTCATGTGGGTATGCTTCTTAGCAGGTTGATCGTTTTAAATAATGCAACGAGCTAAGCTATAAACCTCCATGGGTAGTTTGTTTTACTTTAAATAGTGTTGTTGGTTGTAGGTGTTGTTGAACACAGAGGACAATGTTCCCAAAAGGGGGATGGTTTTGTAACAGCCTTTTTGAAAATTCCATGTAATAAAAGTTAATAAAGGAAAAAAAATAGCCACGATTATGGGACACTTATTCCAAGTTGAATGTTGGAAAAAAAATCCTAGTGTAGGTGTTGATTTCATTTATTATGGCTAAGGAAATTGGAAAAGGAAATGGAAAAGGATTTGGAAAGGAAAAGTGGAATTAATTGGCAGTGATTTATGAAAATAATGGAAATTAGGAAAAAAATAAGGTGAAAGGTCACAAGTTCCATGTGAGGAGGAAAATGAAGGAAAATAATGGAAATTTGAAGAAAATAGAGGCCTAATTAATAAAAATGCTTCTAAGGATCAGTTCGTACCTTTTGTCAGTTCATTTTTGGAGATCTCTGTCTATTTTCTCCCTCTCTCTCTCTCTTGGACACTTAGAGTTTTATTGGAGTACTTCAGTATTCGACCAAGAAAATGCAAAGAAGTAAAATGGAAACAAAGATCAAGCAAGGAATATCAAGATAAAGCAACTACAACGGGCTTACTTCTAGGTATCAATTTGCATGTGTGATTTTCTTGCTAGATTTGGCATGCATGGTTATGCATGTGTGTTCTTGGTTATTTTGTTGACATTGGCATGGGCTTTTCTAGGTGTGACAATGTTCTTCAGCCTAACCTAGCCTTTCTATTTCCAGATAGCCATGGTGTGATGGTGTTCTGATGTTTTGGTTGAGCTTGATTTCTGGATGGATTTGAAACTAAGTGAGGTGGTCACCAAATGAATGAAAACATGGCCTAGTGATTCCTAAACTGAACTGTGGATTGTGGTAAATTCACTGGCTTAGTAACCCCTAAACCACACTGTGGGTTGCAGTAAAGCTAGATATTATGTGACTCAGTGGGCCTAGGAATCATTGATCGGTGAAGGATGGGACATATGGTAAACCCTATAAGTGTGTTCCCTCGACCAAGCCTAGTGATCCAATGGGGATTGCGATAAAGCCTAGAGGGTGGAGTCTCAATTAGGCCTAGTGATCCACTGTGGATTGTTGTAAATATTGGAGAATGGATTCTCAATTAATCCTAGGAATCCCGACCGGTGAATGGTGGGATATACAGTAAATCCTAGAGACTAGGAGAGAGGAAAATTCCTCACGGTGTAGGTGGAAAAATATGGTGGCATTCATGCTTTTTTAGGGCCTAGCGATCCAGTGGGGATTGATGTAAAGCCTGGTTCTATTGATTAGGGTGAGATGGTTTAGCCTCAGGAATCCCTGGTTTATTTTGGTTATGATTCTAAAATTCATTCTTGGAATGAAAGAAATATTTGGTTCAGTCAATCTATGGTCGGGTTGTACGTGGAAGTCCCAAACCTAGTTGGCTTTGCATTCATTAATAAGAGTTCCTTTCCTTGGTATTTTATGTGCAAATTTACTAGTTCATATGTGGCATTTATGGTTGTTGTATCCTTATTATTTATGTTATTTATATGTTGGTTATTATTATGTTTTATGACAATGATAATGTATGGCTCTCATCATGTTTTGATTTGTAAATGATTGAACAATGAATATATGACCTAGTAGATGATAATGCAACTAATGTGATAAAGCATCAATGCTTCTTATAAATTATCAAATAAGTATGATGCCCCTATGCTCAGATATGTTATTATGTTATGTAGAATGTATATTTGTGACATGTTTGACGAAATTCTTGTCATGGCTAGTAGGGGTACATTAAATTCATTGATGAAATGTCTGCATCAATACCTTTGTTTCAGTGTTATGTATCATTTCTATAATCATCAAGGAATTTTGGGCAATGATTGGGTCCTAACCCTGGAAAATAGCTGTAAATCTCATAAGCATTGGAATAGCATTGATAGAAAAAGGCTATAGCCACACTCAGGCAAGCTCATTTGAGCGACTGGAGTCTCTTAGTTTCGTGGAGGGCTTGGCAAGGGAGCAACTAGGGCTTTAGGTCATAAAAATGTTAATTTATTTCAAGGGTTGGTCACCTGGAAGGGTTGGTTAGCTCTTGAAGGTTATTTACAATGTGTAGATGGTTAATTTGGTTTTTTTTTATCGGTTCTACTACCTTAACTATACTTTGGGAGTTGAATCACATCATAGTAGCCTCACGTCACATGTTTACCCCAGTGGTTCAGTTAGCTTGGGTAAATGTGGGAGGATGGTGTTACATTCAGAAGAAAAATACAAGTGTCCATGTTTTGATGCAGGATATAGTCCAACGAGCATTAAAATGTACTAAGGATAAGGTTGGAAAGCAAAAGGAGGCTAATGAAGGATAATACATGTACACATTATCATATTAGTGGGAGAAATATTTATTCAACAAAATGTGTTGTTGTAGAGTCTCTTGTAGTTGCAAAATCAAGGGAATGTGCAACCACAACAAAAAAACAATAATGGAAAAAAAAAAATACCAGTAACTAAAAATGAACTTAAATTAAAAAATAAAGGTGATAAATAAATAATATAATTACTACCAAAGCTATCATCTAATGCTCAAATTTCATGCAAGAAAATACTATTCAAAAACAAGCTAATTAACCCTGCATAAAAACAAATCTCATAAATAAATTGCAGAAATGAAAAAGTGCATGAAGAATAATGGTACAAAAAGGGTCTTAAGCACCTTGGGTAGGCTCTAATATAAGGGGGCTCATACCCCTTGTTATGCCTAATTTTCACGATTGTAGACAAAGGTGAATTCCCTAGACCTAGTGGCATGGTCTAGAACAAAAAAAGACAAAGAACATAAAGTTTTCCTTAGAAAAATTAGGGTATGGGAATAAATACTACCTATAATTTGTAGCGAGCTTCCCTTTCCTCCTCACTTGTAAGCTCCAATTTCATTTCCAAGTGCTATAATTAGAACCTACACACATGATTAAAACAAGCAAAGGATCCATAACATCTACATAGAATAATCCAATTACTCTATTCAATGAATCAACAAGGAATTCAAAATGAATGAGTGTAAACACAACACAACACATATAGTCAAACAAGATACTCTTTTTATTAATAGAAATAGGAGAGAGTTTACAACCATAAATAGGCGTTGAATTTGTAGATATCTCCCCAAGTTGACTTGTCCTTCCTTGTCACAAAGAACAGCTCAATATCAACCCTAATGCATGAGTATGATTACTCCTTTAAGTTCAAGGCAACAACATAAGGGAGCTATCAATATCCAAAATCAAACCCTAATGTTATGGATGGCAGTAAATTTATAGGAGATGGATGGTAGTTTAGGATTTACCATTATGGGCTTGATATCCACACATGATGGGAGGATGAGATCAAGGGATAAGAAGTGAAGTCTCCAAGGTAGGATCATATATGATTCAAGTTCTTATCCATGGTAAATAGTTAAAACAACCTTTGGAAGCTTATGGAAGAGGAAGTTTCAAAATTATTTTTTAATTTTCCCGAATTTCTAGAATCAATGCACATGCAAAAGGGAGAAACTAGTGTTGGCCAATGTTGGTTCCTGTTGAGGCCTCGAAATTCACTACAACAACATGGGGGATGACCACCAGGTCTAGACCTTAAAGTAGTTCCTTTTCCATTTGGAATAGTGGCTTCGACTGGTTTAACATTAGGGGAATTTTGAGGTCTAAAATGGGCCTCCTAAGAAAAATGTGCAACAAAAGTAAACTTTATAAGAACCAATAGGATTCAATATGATGATGTCAACCATGGGGGATGATTCACCAAATTTGGAGTAAAAAGGTAACAACAATAAAAAATAATAAAATAATAAAACCACTTTTTAAACTCGTATTTGCAACTTATCTCTCTAATTATTTACTCAAATTTCGAGCAGGAGTACTCGTTGGATGCAAAATTTAATTCCTCATCTAAGGAGTACCCATGTTGCATACTTTCGATGAACGCTCCTACATGAAAAATGAGAAATACATGAAAAAACGTGTTTACAATCACGCTATTCATATATTTCTCATTTTTCATGTAGTAGTGTCCATCTAAATTATGCAACATGGGTACTCCTTGTATGGTAAATTAAATTCTGCATCCAATGAGTGTTTTTGCTCGAAATTTGAGTAAAACCATAGGGAGATAAGTTGAAAATACGAGTTGAAAAAATAGTTTTTTACTTTTTTCCCTCTAAATGATGATGTAATCAAATCTTATTTTATTTCCACAATTATTTTACAGTTTCCTTAGGATGCCCATTTTAGACCTCAAAATTCCCCTAATGCTAGGTATAGTTACTTTCTCTCAATCTCCATTGGTTTAAAATATAACTTTTGTTACCAATGGGAAAGAGACATCAGATCATTTTTCTTGCTAGCGTCTGGCAAGAAAGTAGTCTTTAAACTAATTTGGGTTTAACCAAGCCACAATTAAATATTTGCCTCTTTGGGAAGAGGACTTTTTAGGGATGTATAATTTAATCTATATGAAAAATTATTCTAAGATGTAAGCAAAATGAACTATCTTAATCCTATCTCAATTAAGAAGATATAAATCTATCCCAACCGATAGCAAGATATTTTAAATAATTTGGATTTAAATATGTCTGGCTTATAATGAATATCAAGCTAATGAAGTATTTCAATTAACTGACATTAGGAATACCAAACATATCCTATCTAGAGACCTCTTAACTGAAATAATCAATCACCAACACTCAAGAAGAAGTTCTCAAAATGATATTGATCATTTAATCAGTGACTTGAATAATTAAACAATAATATGCAGAAAAATTTCACAACATATCACTATCAAATAAATCATTTTTATAAGACAGATTTATGATTAAATAGTTACTTAGAAATCAGAATTCAACCCATAAGAGTAGAGATAAATAATAACATAAAATTGAGACAAATTACTCATACTGACAAAAGTGCACAAATATGGAAGTAAATTGACACATTCATGTTATCATAAAATGAAACTAACATTTGAAATAATAGTATTATAAATACCAATTTATTAAGTCCATTTCTCCAACTCCGGTCTCTAACAGTCTTTTACAATGCCTAAACTTCTGCTTTCAAAACCAAAACTACAATAGTGCAAACTCTATTCATTATACATAACTTAGAATGTACAAGAAAAATCTCAATAATCCCCAAATATGAGATTCCTCTCCTCCCACCTACAACTCTAAATTCCTATTATAGAAATGCTTTTAGAATTCCAGAATTGCAGAGGAGAGAAATCTTTTCTACATTCTACAATCTTCTATTTATAATATTTACAAAAGAATTCTCAATAAGAAAGTTTGTTGAAGAGTGGTTCTGCTCCATCAATTTTCATTGGTTCAATATCATATTCTTCAATTACTGGAGCATTCTCATTGATTGGTATCTTCTTTTCCTCGTCTCTTCAACTAATTTCCTACAAAAACAAATCACAACAAAATCAAAATGTCAAATCTAGAAATTAAAATAAATCCAATCAAAACTTAATTAAATAAATAATTAAAAATGAAATATAAGCTTTATATTGATGCCTGTGATGATCTAATTGGTCTAGAATATCATTGACGAATGGATATGCACTCAGAAGAAGTTGTGGGCAAATGAAAATGCAGAAAATAAAACTCAGAAAATTGATTTTGTTAAAAATTCAGAGCATGATCTTCTGCTGAATTTTGGACCCAATAAATGATAAAATATGGAAATGAAATAACTTCAGAAATGTTCTCTATGATTTTATCTTTTTAATGAGTTTTCTTGGGCCTCTTTTGGCCAAGTAAAACTCCATTTATGAGCTTCTAAAGTTGGTATATTAAAATTGCCAGAATTCTGGAATTTCCGTTGCTTGGGCTAAAAATATATATTTTTTAATTAAATTAAATCTTAAATTAGATTATAATTATTATTTAGCTAATGCTAATATAATTATAATTATTTTATTAATCTTAATTTATTACACACAAAAACTAATTAATAAAAATAAATGATTTTAAAAGTTATTTAAAATATAAATATATTATATTAATATTATAATTTAATTATATTAAAATTATAATAAAATATTATAATTATAATATAATTAATATAATAAAAATATAATATTTATATATTATTAAAAACTTGAAATTCTAAAACAAAGCATGCTACGTGAGAGAGAGGAGGCGGGAGGAGAGTATGGAGTGGCGTGATAAGGAGATAAGGGTGAATGAGGTGGAGGTACGAGAGTTATAAGATGAAACAACTTTGCATATAACTTAAAAACCTTTGCATTTTCCCGATCGCAATTTGTTTGTGAAATCGTTTTGTTAAGAATTGAAAATTGCGATATGCAATATGCGTAAAGAACATTTTATTGTAATTTTTTATTATAATTATTTTATTTTTTATTGTTAAATTTCAAAAGAACTATAGAAATCTCGTGATTTCACATTCTTGCAGTCTTGCAATTTTTTGGAAGGAGTAGAAGGGATATGAAGTGGGGCCCATGTTGGAATAACCATCCTACAAATTAGACTTCGGCATTTTTGAAATTCTGGGTTTTTGGTTTGCCAATTTGTTTTAAAATAACAAGTTGAAGTAAATTACCAAGATCCTGAAACATGTTTTCATCTATTATACAATTTAGCTGGGTCATTTTATAGGACTATTTCTGAAAAATGAAAAATTAGTAAAAATTAACAATGAATGACTATTTTAACTATGAGAATTAAAATATTGGTACACTTTATACTTTTTAAACCCAAGTGAGAAAATGATCAAAACTTCAAAGGAGTGTCATTTACAAACCAGTTGACTAAATGGAGCAAAAAAAATATCGTTAGAAAGCTTGTGAAAAATAGAATTAAACAAAGCAATCAAAACAAAATTCCAAGGAAGATGAAAAAATGACAAAAGCATAAGATAATTAACTTAATGAAAATCCTCGCCGGATGCGGCTGACACTGAGAATTAAAGGGCCATCGGCATCAACGCAGCCCCCAATGCCGCTTGCATGCCTTGCCCACATGGCTTCACGCGCTCACAGCATTGGAGTTATTAATATGCCTTGGGCTGTTCACTGCAGAATTAATTGCACCTCCGCTCTGTGGTATATGGCGTTGATTATGTTATTTGCTTTCACCATGGATGATGAACAGAGTGTTGGGCGACATGAGGAAATTCTGATTCCTCTCAGAAGTGCTTGTCCTCCTGGTTCAGCTACTTCTAGCTGCAAAACACAAACTGGTCGGCACTGTAATCTTTTGGCATGCCTGGAAACTCTTCCGGGTGTTCACTTCTCCAAAGGCCCCTGCTGCAGAGCGCTCGCCTCTTCTGGCAATCCGGACTCTCTCTTTACAGGTATTCCGCCTCCTTTCAGTCTCAGTTTGAATTCTCAGATTCTCTGCCCCTCTGTTAATCGAACCTCCGATACTACTGCTTTTTTGTATAATCACAATCGCCCTGGTGGCCTCATTGTCTCCTCCCCTTCTCCTAGCCCCTTCCCAAGTCGGCCTTGTTTGCGCCCCCGGCTGCTAATCATGCCCCGCCTCCGACAAAGAATGCGGGCTCGACGTGGTGTCAGTCGTGGCCTTCGCTCTGATATCCCTCCCTTGCCCCTTTCTGAACTCAGCTCCTCTTCTGACGGAGACGACCTCACTCCTCCCCCACCCTCACGAGGTGGTAGACGTAGGGGCAAAGGCAGAGCATCACTTGCTGGCAGAGGACGTGGGCAAACGCGTGCCATAGGTAATATCTCTGGCCGACCTGACGCTCACCATGCGCCTCCCTGTCATTCCTCTCCCCCTGACATTCACGCTCCTCCCCGTCAGCCCCTCTCTCCTGATGACTCCGCCCCTCCATACCATCTCAACTCTCCAGGTAGCATGTTGCGGGGGTCCACAATCCGACAGACTACCCAGAACGCAGAATTACGTTTCCATTGCACTTCTTTTGACTCCATCATTACCGCCCTTATCACTGTATCCCTTCGTGAAGAGATTCCCCTTCCTGTTCCTCCCTCCGCCCCTCCCGACCCTAGTCCCAATCCCTCTCTTCACTTAGAAGCTTGCACTGAAGCAGAGCACCAGAAAGAGAAGTCCGACAGTCTGGTAGGAAAGGAGGACGGCAGCACTGGAGATGAATATGCATGCAGAATCGAAGAAGAACCGATGTCTTCTGAGCAAGAGGGCTGATCCCCTGGGCTCGATTACTGATGGTTTTTTTGTTTACCACTGTTCTAGATACCCACTTGTTGGGCAGGCGCTGTTTCTAGTTTTTTTCTTTTTCAGTTACTATATGTCTTGTATAAGTTTCTGGCCGGTTTCCCATCTATGGGCGGTCCAATTACTCATAGTTACTGGGTCGGTTTCCCATCATGGGTGACCCTGGATTCTCAAGGACAGTACAGCTAATCAACCCAGGCTGGCTGGCTTTCACAGCATCAGTCTTGGCAGTTTTGTATCAGTATCTTCATAATTAATAGAATTAGTCCTATTTAGAAAAAAAAAAAAAAAACTTAATGAAAATCCTAAAAGGTGTTTAGCCAAAAATTTTGTAGAAAGGGTCCCCATTATTTGAAGTACATAAGTAAAAAATGGGGGGGTTGTTTTTTACCACAACAATGGTGACATGAGGGAGAAGAACCAGTTATCTCTAATTAAATATAATGAAATTTAATTGACCTAAAGGTTAAAAATAATGGAAATCACAAAATCGTCTAACAATAAAACATTTCCATAGGTCCCACATAAATAGATTAAACAATATGAGTTTGTAAAGATAAGTACTTAAAATAGACTCGAGTAAAAGTGATGAATCCAAATTTGAGAAAAAATTGTTTTAAACATTCCTCATGTGAAAAATAGAATAAGGTAGAGATACGAGTTTTTGATAAAGAATATATCCATTTTATGATTGTCTCTGACATTGCTTCACTGCCAGCGAGCCTGAACAGTACCCTGGTGAAGTTGTCTTTTATGCCATACAAGCCTAGTCCCGCTGTCAGTGAGCGTTCATAGCCTCGACGGGTTTACTTGTATTTCCCATGCTTCATCTTTTTCACTCTTTTGATAAGCGCATTTGCAAGCTTTCAGTTTATGATGTATTTGAGTGAAAGAGGTGGGATGGTAATAGAGGTTTATGTATAATGAACATAATATTTTTATAATGTTTACTCCAGATTCTTTCTCTGCAACTATCAACTAGAGGCTTTTTATGTGAAGGGGTGGGAGGGATTCATTGTATTAAACTCAAATCAGTTCTTTTCTTGAAAAAGTAAACTCGATCACTTATAAAGGATGTGTGTTCCTCCATGAAAAATATTTAAAGCAAGATGACTTCATGGTTCCATAAAGATATGTCCTTAATGATAAATGAAATTCATTGAAATAAATAGAGTAAAAGATTTCCCATGTATGTCAACAACTGTAAGGTAAGAAAAATTTCTTTTACATAATTGATGGCAAAGTCACCAAAATCAAATCAAAGTTGAAAGCAGAAGGAAAATAATTTCTAAACTAAATTAAGAAAATAAATCAGCAAATAAAAAAGAAAAAACTAAAAGAAAAACAAAATTTAAAAGCCAAACTCTAACAAGCATGTTTATATGAATTTTTCAACAAAGGATTATAAAAGAAAAGAAGCATATGTATGTTCGTTCCTATGTTGAGATTTTAAAATTTTATCTTGCATAGTTATAATAAATGAGGCCCTCAAAATGTAGAGGGTGAAATAACAGTTATGATAGATAATATGTTGAATGAGAAGTTTATGTCTGTTTCAATTTTTCATCTTCAAGATAAAACCTGCATAAAAGTATATTAACTATTTTCTAATAAAATCAATGCTTAAAGAAATAGAATAGAGGTTTAGAAAATCCACAGTCTAGTTGATTTGATGAGGATCATTACTGCTTATCTCAAGAATCTCATAGGGCAAAAGAAAATGAACTTTTAAAATTGGTATGGTAGAGGTGTGAAAGGTTTATGAAGCCTATAGAAACAAACTTGTTCAAGATAAAAAAAAACATCAATGAAGAAATGAAATTAAATGAAAGTGGGCGCATGAAACTTACCATTGGAGAATTGCATTTAATCTTACCTAAAATGTGTCATTTTCTACAACAAAAGATAACTTATTCCTTTAATTATAATTAAAAGCATGAAGAAGTTTCATTGACACAAAATAATTATTTATTAAATCTAAAGTAAAACAAGCAGTAAACTAAAAAAAACAATGTTTCATGTTCAAGGAATCAGAAATAAATTGAATCCATCAGAAATGATGATGAAGTTATGCTTCTTTATGAATTATAGCGATGAATGTTCTTTTTGCTTCTTCCATTCTGAATTTATATCAGCCCAAAAGTATTGAAATTGATTTAGAATCTCGAATAATGTAATAATATATAAAGAGGATTTGAATTTGTATATGATAAATATAGAGAAAAATTTAGAGTAAAAGAAAATTAAAAATATGAATTAATTATCGGTACATTACCTTGTCGATTTTTTTTGCATCGCGAGATTCTTTTCTTTAAAAGTTGTGACTTCCATATTTTCCAATATGCGATTGAATATTTTTATAATAATTAAAAAATAATGGTGGAAATTCGAATATCGAAGTTTATCGCATCAAAATATCTTTAAGACAAAGTTTCATTTGAGTTTAGCGATACAATATAATTATTGCGATGGAAATGTCGCGATATGAGCATGTGCAATGGGAAACTGTGAAGGGGTGAATGTGATGTCAGAGAATAGTTATATCAGAAGATTGAAGTTGTTTAAGAAAAGGAAACACTAATATTATTCTTGTGATAATTAAAATGCGATAAATGACTGATGCAGCGTGAAAGAAAATATTATAATATAAATGCGCAGAACTTTGCTTTTACGACCCACAAAAACGGTGACCAATCATGCACATTTTCACTTTGCACCTTTTATAACTTACCTTCCCGTAGATTTCACAACCTAACACTTTTGCAATTTTGTGAATTCGCGATTTCGCAGCGAACTCCACACTGCTCATTGCAACTTTTAACATTTATTAATAAATGTATTACTTATCTCATGCGATATGTGATATGTGTAGCATCGCATCACAATCTCCTTACTTTATCTTCTACAGCATCACAACTAAAATAATTTACCGGGTGAGGTCATAACAATAACCCCTAAAATTGTTGATGTGTGAAACCTTGCTGGGTGCAATTTAAACTCCACAATTGATCTCACTCAGATCTAATGGTCCTCATTGCTCCCTTACTCTTCTACTTCACATCACAATTCAAACAAACTTATTTTGTGTGGATATGCTGATTGAGAATAGACCTGATATTTTTATTATATGGATTTAATCTCATATAGGGTCCAGGACATCGGGACTTTTTAAACCTATGCCCCTACCATTATTGCGATTGAATGGACACGATATTTTTATGAACTTGATTTAAATTTTATATCGGGTCCAGAACTGTGTGGTCATCTCAATATTTGGAGAAATCAACTATCAGATATATGAAATGCGAAATGTGATATGCTACGTATCATTTTGCAAGAGAATGAATGAAAAATGACATCAAAGGTATTGCATCAACAATTTTTATCAGTAAATGCTAAGAGTCGCTTTTGATGGAATATTTTGATACAAATAGTTGTGATATGGATGATGTGATATTAGACGGAAAGATCATCGGAGATCGAAGGGAATGGGAATATTGGGAGACCGAGGATATTTGGTGTATGCTCATTTAAGAGTCTCTGATATGCGAATTACGATATATGATGAGACATATGTGGGCCCGATGATTTCTTAAAGTATTCAATTCAAAAAGAAGCGATTGATTTAACTTTGCTTTTTGAATAAACAACCCTTTAATATTTTAATTAATTATTAGAATATCCAATCGAAAGTAATTTTATCATAATTTTCTTATAAATAAAGTTATGAAATATAATGATATGATATGATCGTTCTGAGAATTTATTAAGATTAATCAGGATTACAATTAATAAAAGAAAAATTAGATAATCTTCAAATTAAGATGAAATAATGAATACTTCCCTGAACATGTTGCGGATTTGAAATATCTAGCTGCTTGCTTATCTTGAGTCTTCATAATCAAGTTAATGAAGACTTACAAATGAAACAAAATAAAAATAATAAACAACCTTTGAAATTTAAAACTAACAACAGATGATGGTGAACATGTAAACACATACCTAGAAGAAAATTGACTATAACTTTTACCTCATCAAGATTCAATTTATTCAAAACTTGCATATGTTCAATGTCACCTACTTATTTTTAAACTAAAATGCTAAGTAATGATTTTTTATTTTTTTTTCGAATTGCATCATTTCAAAAATTACATCAGAAGACAAGAGTGGTAAAAATGAGTTCTTAGAATTACCTGTGAATAAAAAATTGTCAAGTGGTAAAAAATTCTTGGAATTTTTTCATGTATGATCAAATGTTATGAATTTTGAAAAAAAAAGAAAATTGAAGGCTTGACAAATAAGTATGATCTAATAATTCAAGAGTTTCTATAATGCTCTAGGCTACTTTTCTACATTTGAAATGGGATGCCCAAAAAAAATTGGATTCATTACTTGTTTTATTGAAAATCTAAAATAATGAAATAAATGCAAACAGAGAATAAAATTAATCTATTCCTATTTCTAACTTAATGAAGAAAACATGACTAGGTATAGTCATATTTCCAATGTAACCACTTTCTCATTTTAATTCTTGCATATATGTACATGTCAAACATTAGTAAAAATGCAAATATAATTAAACTAAGAAGATTAAATCTTAAAGCATAATGTATCTTTATTGTTAGTAGCTTATTCACCATTACCTTCTCTTGAAATGTCATTTCCAACTGAATTTCAATTGGATCACAGAAATCTGGATGGATTTCCATTATTGAGTGAGAGAGGCTTAAAAGAGAAGATGACAGGCCAGGTTGTAGAAATGATCTTTCAAAAATAATGATCTGTGTGATTTTGTTAGTGTTATGTTTAAGTGCTAAATTATTAATTATCTTCCATGAAGGATAACTTTCCAAATATCTTTTAAATGAGTCAATGAAGAGTTGAGATAATGCCTCAATTATTATGCTTACTTAGTTTGGATTGGGTTGTTGAGGAAGTTGAGAGATTCTCTCAACTTCTCTCTCTAAGATTAGAATTAGTTGGATCTCAGCAGCACTATAAAAATTGTAATATATTCATTTGATTATGATATAGAAATTAATAATTGTGTGTGAATACCGTTCAATGGATGCTCTCTCCAATTTCTAATATGGTATCAGAGCTTGGCTGGGCTTAATCCCTCACAGGAGTGCTCAGGAAAATGTGAGAGATATGAGATTGAGTATGTTGTAGAAGAGTAGCTTAGTGTAGATATATGATTGTTTGCCAGTTGTTTAACCAGAGTGTGAGAATTTCAGTTTGAATTTAGCGAAGTCTGAGAAGGGACGGATTCATTGACAATCAGAATGGGGAAATTTGGGTTGCTGGAAATGAAGACAAGCGATGAAGTGAGCACAGATTTTCTCAGGTCCGATTTCCAGGAAATTGGGGTGGCTATACGCAAACTGGCAAACCGCTCTGTGGGGTTGCTTGGAACAGGCATCATCACTAGCTTGCTGCAATACTATTTCCGCCATATACTTGTTAGTGCAGAACCAATTTATTGAATATATGTACACAATTTAAAATAGTGGTTCTCAACATTCTTCGGTGCCGAGAGAATGTATCGCTAATTTGATTGTGAGAATATGTTATATGCTGATGGGTCTTGTTGTGCTTCGAGCTTCAAGAGCATCAGTTATAGGTTATACAATGAGATCCTTGTGTGTAAAGGTCACTTTGTAGGATTTATCGCTGATCATATTCTGTACCTAGAATATTTTCCTATAGACTGTTGAAATTTATTCTTCGGGGTTATTTCACAGATGGAATTATTTCCATAGGGTAGTTCAGTGTCGAGACTCTTCTTCGGGGGTGTCAAGAATCTTTGATCTTACAAATTCAGCGTTGCTAGTCAGAAACACATGTATTTTAAATGGGTTGAATGGTAGCTCGAAAATGGTGGAGAAAAGAGTGTTTTCTATGAGATCTCAGAGTGGGTACAAATGTTAATGAAGACCAGGGCAGACAAATGTTTGTATTAAATTAGTGTGTTCTCCATTTCTGTAATGTAGGCAATAAGGGGGGTGTTTGAGATAATGCCTCAATTATTATGCTTACTTAGTTTGGATTGGGTTGTTGAGGAAGTTGAGAGATTCTCTAAGATTAGAATTAGTTGGATCTCAGCAGCACTATAAAAATTGTAATATATTCATTTGATTATGATATAGAAATTAATAATTGTGTGTGAATACTGTTCAATAGATGCTCTCTCTAATTTCTAATAGAGTGGATGGAAGTTCAATAGATCTAACGGAAGATTATTAATTGAATTAGATTGCTGGTCATATTGTGAAAATATACTCTCTTGTTGGCACTAATCTTGAGAAGTAAAAAGTAATTGATAAGGAATGATCATCAATTGAAATTGGAGTTTTAATAATTCTTGATGTTCACAATTATAATTTGAAATTTCATTTTTTTGTTGAGGCAATGCATCAATTGAGTGTTTAATATTGAGCTATTCAATATGCCAGCACAAAGTATCTAAAAATTTAAGACTAAAGGAAGAAAATAAATCTGAAGTTAAAAATAAATAACAGAATACTAACAAAATTGAATCATAGTTTACACTCACTACAAGAAAAAAGCACATTGGTGAGGGTCATGCTTGTGACGGACCTTTAAGGTCCGTCACTAATGTCACATATGGTGACGGTCATTAAAAAACCATCACTGTAAGTGTATATAGTGATGGTCCTTTATGGTCCGTCACCAAAGACATTTTTAATGACACTTTTGGTGACGGTCATTAAAGGCCCATCACTAATTCTCTCTTTGGTGACACTTCTAGTGACGAACTTTTAATGACCCTCACTGATGTTCTTTTTGTTACTTTTGGTGACGGTCAAAAAATTTCTGTCATCATTGATCACTAAAAACCGTCACTGTAAGTGTATATAGTGATGGTCCTTTATGGTCCGTCACTAAAGGCATTTCACTTTTGGTGAGGGTCGTTAAAGGCCCATCATTAATTCTCTCTTTGGTGACACTTCTAGTGACGAACTTTTAATGACCCTCACCAATGCTATTTTTGTTACTTTTGGTGACGATCAAAAAATGTCCGTCATCATTGATAATTCCAATGAGTTTTTGATGATGCTATGTGCTTGTTAATATATTTCTTTTCAAAAGATAACGATTTAATACCATTATTGTTGAGAATTTTTTATAATATGTCCAAGGCCATAGTGGTTAGGGTCGGTCAATTTTTTAAGAAGTAATAAGCGTGTATCATTTCCCTCAAGTAATGACTAGTCGAATAGAGATTTCCTATGATTCAACACATGATTCATATCTATTAAGTTTATTATCTAGAAAATTCCATTTTGTTGAAGATGGCAACAAGAAACAGTGAAGGAGGCATCCTGAAACATCTTTCCTGATCCTAGTTGGAAAGTGATCACCAAAACTAGGTGGGGGCCACACAAGTAATTTTTGTCGCAAAGTCTATTTTTAGACTATGTCTATTTTTAGACATATGGATCATGGTCTATGAGTTGCAGGATGCTATTTATGGATGATTGGTCGAGTTGGTAAAAATAGATGGACTTCTATTTTTAGACATTGGGCGGTTTCTATTTTTAGACTGCCGGGCTAAAAATAGAACAGTCAAATATTATTAACCCTTAATAATATTTAGACTATAAACATTATCTTATCCCCTTGGAGCACTTCAGTTTGATGCTTGGATGTGGCACATGCAGCTGACAGAAGGAAATACACTTTTCCTAAGGGTTAGTTGAGCTATTGCATGGTTGACTTCAGTTAGAACTCATGTGGCAGATTTTGGTGGAGTTGATGAGACAGTTGGTGGAGTTGTGTTCGGTTTAACTTAGCTGAACTAGTTGTATTTAGTCTAATCGATAAATACACAAATAATGATATGGTGTGAATTAATTATTAATTAATTCATCGTTAATTATTAACTCATAAATCAACTAAACAATACATCGCTGACTACGTTAGAATTACAATGAGAGACCAAAGTATGAGGGTGAAAGGGTGAGTCTACTATCAGTTGTGACTATAGTCAGTGCACTTTCACAAACATTGATTGAGATTGGCTATTATGATTAGTAGTACAAGCCAAAGGATTCGAACTTGGAAGTGGGATTCGAACTTGGATCTCATCATTATTCATCTTGGATTTCGCAGTAGAGGCAGGCAGACGTGTGGAGGAGATTTGAACCTGTGAATTGTTCATATCTGAGCTAGTTTTGTGTGTAGCATGTGAGATAGTGCTGAGAGCTGTGAGGAGTTTTGTGCTATGTATTGTTCCATGTTCTCTATCATTATAATATACAGATAGTTGGGGGTTTTAAACTGTATGCTTTCCCCATTACACACCGTGTTATATGTGTGCTGCTTGATTATGTTTTTTAATGTGCTATGCGATCGTTTCTAATTTCCACAAATTGTTGATCACATCAAAAGAGGTTATGTATTATGCATGAAGCTCAAATAGTGTGTAATCAGGATAATAGCTGTGAATAATTCATCTATTATTCAAATTTATACATGGTATCAGAGTGAAATTAATCATCGGATCTATTACAGTGATTACATTTTATTTCGGTAGACAGAGTCTGTACGAGGGCCAGGTAGCCTCGGGATCCATCCTTTCTTTGAGAAAGGTGATATATCCAGTAAATGCCCCTACAGTCGATCTCTGTGCTAGAAATACTTTGTTCTCACAGATCAGAAGCGGTTGAGTTTTGAGCTGGTGGAATTCGAATTTGCAGTTATGTTTTCTTGGTGTCAAAGTTAAAATGTCTTTCAACGGATTGCGATTGGAGTATGCCCTTGAGGGCAGCTCGAAATATTCTACATGGAAGGACAGGATGGAGGCGGTGTTAGATTACAATGGGCTGAAGGAGTTCATAGATGCTGAAGTCCCAAAGCCTACTGATGCTGCTCAAGTTGAGGCTTGGCAAAAGAAGACAGCAAAGTGTCGAAGGATTCTGTTGGAGGGCATGAAGGATCACATAGTATCCAACCTGCATGTTCAAGATTATCCATTCTTGATGTGGAAATATTTGACATATTTGTTCCAAATCAAGAATGACCAAAGGAAGTTGGCGCTCAAGGATAAACTCAGGAAAATAAAGATGGAGAAGAATGACATTATTTCGGTATACTTGACAAAGTTTGTCCATTGCAGGGATGAGCTTAGGAGTGTAGGAGTTAGTGTGCATGATGAGTAATTGGTGACCTTGGCTCTCCTTGGGCTTCCGAAGAGTTGGCATTCCTATCAGGATTCTGTCAATGGTCGGGAGAAATTGCTAGGACGGGAGCGACTTTGGTCGGATCTTGTGCAAGAGGAGATAAGGCGGAGTACCAGGGATGGATCTTCATCAAAGGAATCTGATGAAGAGGATTGCACTTTGGCTACCAAAGCAAGAAAGGGGAAGGGCAAGAAGAATGCTTCTCAATCCGGTGCGGATGGTAAAGAGCGTGACATGTCCAAAGTGAAGTGTTTTCACTGTCACGAGCATGGGCATTACGCCACAAATTGTCCACAGAAGAAGAAGAACAAGCAGGTTGCTGGAGCTGCAGCTGGTGAGGCTCTTGCCTCGCAATTTGAGTTGGACTTCTCATTGATCGCATGCATGGTGTCTAGTGCATTGGGATCGGGGTGGTATTTTGATAGTGGCGCTTCCTTTCACATGACGGGAGATGTGAATCTTTTCAGTGACTTGGTGGAGAAAGATATCCAATTGCATGTTGAGTTGGGTGACAATGGACGATACAATGCGACCAACATTGGTACCATTACCTTTCAGAGGGAGTCAGGTAAACTCATTCTTTTACAAGATGTAGTGCATGTTCCAGGTTTAAAGAAGAATTTAATCTCAGTCGCAATGTTAGAGGATAAAGGCTATGATGTTGTCTTTAGTGAAGGAAAAGTTTTCCTTCGGCACAAGGCAACAGGACAAGTCAAGAAGGTTGGGATTCAAGCAAAGAATCTCTACAGACTTGAAGTAGATGGGATGTCTACGGAGCTTCCTACTGTTGGGAAGTGCAAGAAAGACATGCAATTGATGCTTGAGAGGGAGCAAGTTTTTCATGCAGGTAATAGTGAACCTTGGGATGTGGAGCAGCCACAAGATGAGGATCATGGAGTGGGAGAAACCACTCATGCAGAGAAATTTCATGCCAGATGGGCAGAGGGAGTGCATGCAGTTATACCACCAGGTGAGAGGTGGGGCAACATGCATGATTAATCCCAAGAGGAGATTTTTGGGCAGGATTCATGAGATGGTGTGGATCTCACGAATTGAACCTGGCTACGAGGTGCCCACAACACAGTAGTAGCATGATCAGTTGGATTGATGCAGGAAAATCAAAGTGACAGTGTCGGATACTGGAGCGCGAATCAGAGTTGACAACAAGTGCAAGAGTGCATGGGTGCAAGAGTTCAACAGCGCAGTGGTTCCTGATGACATGTGTAATTGGGCCCAGCAGAATTCGAAGACTTTGATGATAGATGCATCAGACTGATTGAGTTGTTTGGAGCCTATTAAGTTTCAAAGGAGTTGCAGAGCAGATGCATGGAGTTGCATGGCGCTTGTGAAGGTTGCAGGGAAAATGCATGGAGTTGCATGTCGCATGCAAATACAGTCCTTTCTTGTTGAGAGGGAGTGTTGAAGATGGCAACAAGAAACAGTGAAGGAGGCATCCTGAAACATCTTTCCTGATCCTAGTTGGAAAGTGATCACCAAAACTAGGTGGGGGCCACACAAGTGATTTTGTTGCAAAGTTTATTTTTAGATCAATGTCTATTTTTTGACCTTGGGATACATGGATCATGTTGTTATGAGTTGCAGGATGATATTTGTGGATGGTTATTTTGTTGGTAAAAAATATAAGGACTCTCATTTTTAGACATTAAGTGAGTCTACTAGACCCGCTACCTAAAAACAGATCACTTAAAATTATTAGCCCTTAATAATGCGCATTATCTTATCCCCCCTCTTTGGAGCACCTACCGAGCCACGATGTGGCACATGCAGCTGACAGAAGGAAATACACTTTTCCTAAGGGTTAGTTGAGCTATTTCATGGTTGATTTCAGTTAGAACTCATGTGGCAGAGTTTGGTGGAGTTGATGAGACAGTTGGTGGAGTTGTGTTCGGTTTAATTTAGTTGAACTAGTTGTATTTAGTCTAACTGAAAAATACACTAGTGATGAGTGGTGTGAATTAATTATTAATTAATTCACTAATTATTAACTCATAAATCAACTAAAGAATACATCAGTTAACTGCAATGCATGGACAGTTCAGTGGAGACCAGTGTTAGAGGTGGGTGAAAGGGTGAGTCTACTATCAGTTGTGACTATAGATGTGCATGAGATTTGCACACACATCGATTGAGATTGCTAACAGTGACTTGCGCAAGACAAGCCAAGTGATTCAAACTTGATCTCATCATTATCGGGTCTTGACCGGCGGCAGAGAGGCATATCCAGTGATAGATTTAATCTGTTAGTTGTCGACATTCGAGCGTAATGTAGGTAGCATGGAGATAGTGGCCGAGAGCTGTGAGGAGCTCGTGCTATGCAGGTTTGCTATACTTATCATTATAATATACAAATATTTGGGGGTTTTCAGCTGTAAGATTTCCCCATTACATACTGTGTTATATGTGTGCTTGATTATGTTTTAATGTGCGCATGCGACTGCTTCTAATTCCGAAAATTGATGATCAATGGTAGAAGAGGTTATGTATTATGCATGAAGCTCAAATAGTGTGTAATCAGGATAATCTCAGTGAATAAATCATCTATTATTCAAATTTATACATGGTATCGGATGTAAATTGACTCATCGACCATTACGTTGATTACATTTTGTCAGAAAGATGGTAGCGGACGAGGGTTGTGTAGCTCTCGGATCTGTCCTTTCTTTTGAAAGGTGATATATCCGTGTAGAAATTTCCCTGCCGGGGCCGATCTCTCGCGTTTGTAGTTACTTGCTTCTCACAGATCGAAGCGATTGATTATGGAGTTGGTGGAATTCGAATTTGCAGCAGTTTTCTTGGTGTCGAAGTCAAAATGTCTTTCAACGGATTGCGACTAGAGTATGCCCTTGAGGGCAGCTCGAATTATGTTGCATGGAAGGATAGGATGGAGGCGGTATTAGATGATAACGGGCTGAAGGAGTTCATAGAGGCTGAGGTCCCAAAGCCTATTGATGCTGCTCAAGTTGAGGTTTGGCAAAAGAAGACAAAGAAAAAGTGTCGGATGATTTCATGGAGCGGATGATCACATAGTATCCAGCCAAGGTGAGATCATCGATTGTGAATTAATTAATATTTAATTCATTGTAGATCTCTCTCACTAGTATCTTCGTTTACACCATATTATTACAGTTTAACTCACTTAACTAGTTAAACTATTTACAACTTGGTACCAACTCATGCACTCACCGAAGATCGAACTTATTACAATTCAGACATCTTTCCGTATGCATCACCAATCCTCATAACTGTAAATCCACTAGACAACTAAAGATATCACTTTCAATTAAAATAATTCAAGTCTACATTGAGAAGCACTACAATTTGATGTCCATATTAATTAAGGGATAACCAAAATAGACATGCAATTCCAAAAATAGCACCTGGGCCCCACCTCATCAAAAGCGACGGTCCAGTGCTCAATGCACTAGGTCTTTAACAAATTGTAAGTTGGGTCCTTCATGAATCTCAATAGGCAGTTTTTTTCTTGCTAGAATGACTACCACAAATGTAGCCCAAGGTTTTTAGAACTCACTTAAGGTTGTCCCTACAAGCTCATCATCTAGCAAGGCTACCCCATTAGCTCCAATTTCATCTCGAACTTGCTGAATACTTATGAGATATGATGCCACAATATTTGATTCAATCATCTTGGTGTTACTAAGCTTCTCCTTTAACACCATTTTCTGATTCTGATTGTCACTCTGATATAGGTTAAACAAAGTGGTACACATATCAAGAGCAATATTTTACCCTAATATGTTAGGGATCGTGTGATCCTTCACCCCATCCATGATGATACATATGGCCTTCACGTATTTCAATTCATAAGTCGATAGAGTTGTAACATATGAAGGAGTTGTAACCTAGTTGTTTACAAAATCCTGTAGGTTGTTCTCCTTGAGAACCAATGTTATCCTCTCCTTCCATGGACCAAAGTTGTAAGTCCCATTTAACCTTTCCTTAAACCTTAGTTAGTTGATGCCATCCCAAAAACAAAAAAATATACTACCTACCAAGTCCTATTGGTATGATCTCCCTATCTCCCTTTGAGGGTTAACTTATGTCGATAATTGGGTCTTGATCACACTCTTGTGATATGCAGCCTCTCACTGCTTTGGATGGGGTTTTTCCATGGTTATTTGCGTTTATCAACTAGCCTCGTCCTACTAACCACCAACCCCCTTGGTTATTTTCTCCCGAAACAACTTCTAATTCTTAGCCTTGTAGCCTCTGATTTCCATGAAACCTAGTGGAAACTCCTACATGATGTTGTTCCTTTCAATTGTTCATTTGCTTAGTGGTTTCTACTAAACCTTTGTACAAGTCTTGTTCCATCTGCCTAGTCACCTACACACACTTTTATTTCTATCATCGGTTCATTATGTGCAACTATTTACTACAACATCTAACCACTTTCCATCCTCCTTGATCGGATCTCCTATGCTACCACCACCTTTGATTACCACACCCGTAGAATCCTTCCAATGCCACCCTAGGTCGGTAGCCTTTGCGGCTGGTGACTTAGGGTTGTTTCCTTGTTGTTTTTTTTTGTTTCCTGCATTCGATGACTAGTTTCAGCTCTTACACACTCACCCTGGGTTGTCAACCCTCAATTGTGACTTACCGAGTTGACATTTGCTACCATTTTGTGCCTCAACGACTATCTATTACCCAATGCTTGCCACCATATTATCTCACTATCTTCTCCACAATATTGTTGTTGTTATTTAGCGACTCTATCTTTGTCATGTGCATCAAACTATTAGATTCCAACCCTATGCCATGAACTTTCTTATCGGTTCATGAGCAAGTTTAACTCCTCACTACTTCCGCGACCACCAGTTGCCACCCCAAACAATTTTGTTGGCACTTTGTTGTCTGCTGCTAGTGTGCTCCCTTACCAAAATCACATTGTTTCTTGAGTCTCGATAGCCAATCCGCCCGACTGGAACCTTGACCGCTACCTACACTAGTGGTGGCAGGGTCTGTTAGCCATAAGCACTCAACTAACAGTTGGTAGAGCTATGGGCCACTCACACATTTTTTTTAATTTGTCTTTAGCCTCAAAAGATTATCCCCCTCCCCACCCCCCCAAAAAAAATAAAAAAATTCTACAGTCATATAATACGATCTCGACCTACTTAAAAAAAACATTACCTCATACGATTGTGGATGAACCTATCCCTCACAATCATGTACAAACCTGACACCTGTTATTTAGATATAAGTTCTCAACAAAGTTTATGCTTTGATACCATGTTAGTTTTTGCTGCAAACCTAACACTCGACACTTAATTCCTAACAAAATATTGATCTACCGATTAATTGCATAAATATGTTCGTAACACATTAAATTCATCATAAGAAAAATATATCAATTTCAATCATGAAAATATGACACAACAAATTCTACCCAATCATAATTCTTCATTAGAATTATAAACTAACTTGGGCTCCCTTCTTGGGAAAATGGCCCAACCAAGGAAATACATACAACAACTGGATCTGATCTAGTTGATCAAGCCCTCCTTGGCTGATCTGGATCCCTTGCTCCCCTTCCTTCGACCAAACACACTCATTGAGATTCTCTCTTAATTTTGTGTTGTTGTATGATGTGTCTTCTCCTTCTCCGTAGCCTTGCTTTTATAAATTTACATTGAGCTATTTTTCTAACCCTAATCCCCAAAGCGATTGACACCCAATTTTAGACCTCACCTCACTTGAAATCAAGGATTGAGATTAAAACGCAATAAATAAAGTAAATAATTTACTTTTCCTAAGTTTAATTTAGCTCAATAATCCAACATAATAATTGATTTAGCTCAACAATCCAACAAAATGATTGTGTTATAAGTTACAAAAACAAATTGCTCACACTAGAGCAACTTTCTAAGGAGATATTGGGTGAATTGTACACACCTAGACACTTAGGAATGTGTAGAACTACTTTCTCGAGCTACAAACATCAACAAAGAAAATGTAAGGTTTAGAGAGTGAGTTATAGAAAAAGAATGATGAAATGGAAAGTTTTTAGGATATGGATCAGAAACTGATGTGTAGAGAAAATGAAGTGAATGATGAACTTCAATTGGCAAGAAAAGCAACTATTGACAAAAATATCAATTAAAAAATAAATATGTAAACAAAGGAATAAGCTTATTAAAAAGGGAATTCGATATACAAAGTCTCAAATTCTAAGCTTAGGGGGAGAAGTTTTTGTCTTGTTTCTCTTCTTTTCATCAAGAAATTACCAAATCATAAAAGTATGAAGATCAAAACAATAAAGGACACAATGTGTAGGCTCTCAACCAGGGGAAAACCCCTCTCTTAAGGGAAACCCAACAAAAATTCTCTTCTTCTTCAAGAATCAATTCAAATCGAGACAACCAAGACCTCTAGACCAACAACAAACCTTCCTCCTTCCACCAAGTCAACCCACCAACACAAGCTATTTCAAGTGAGCTTGATCCAACAAAGTCAATCCAAGTCAACCTCCTTCAAACTTCAGATCTCTACCTCCTGCAACAGAATTTCGGCCTCTATTATAGATTTGCAATTTTTGTCCCTCCTTCAACTCAGAAATTTCGCACGTGTGGGAGATATTCTTCAAGTCTTAGGTCCTCCTTTCTTCGATAGGGTTTCTTCTTTCTTTTCTTATCTTTTTCACTCTTTTTCTCCTTCTCTAGATTGCAGATCCAACTTCTTGAACTCGACCTTTATCACAACTATAATAACTGTAGTAAATACTCACATGTGTAAGGGAGATTGACACAAACTTCAGATTTCAACTTTTCCTTTTGTCTCCTTGTTTATTCTATACCTTCACTCTTCTTCCTTGTTATCTTACTTTAGATCGAACTTGATTGAATTAGATGCCACAATAGGTCGAATGCTCGTCTATATATAGTCTCTTTTGTGTGGTCGAATCACCTTCATGAGGCCAACTTGATAGATGTTGAAGCCAACTTGGTGGAGGAGGGACTAGACACATTTTTGATACAAATATATTTTTCTTTCTCGACATAAGAAGCCCAAGAAGGGTTTAGAACATGATGAAAAGGACAATTACTCATGACACAACCTTAGAAGAACTCAATGGGTGCTTTGGCCTATAACCATAATAACTAAAGCATGAAACCCATGCTTAAAATGATTTTTCTTTGATCTTTATAATACTTTTATTTTCTTCTCTTTTGCAAATACAGAAAAATTACATCATGTCATGAGCCAATCAACAATTATGAAGGCCAATACTAGTTACATTTTCAACAAATTGGACTTGGAAACATTATTATAATAAAATAGGCCACAATGCATTCTCTAACACAAAATATTTCCTTTTACAACATATCCACCTTATATTCTCTTCATCGTTCCCTTCCCCCACTTTAAGAGTATGCTAATATTCATTAATCATTAATAATACTCAAAAGCAAACAAGAACATGAAGTTATTATTACCATTATTTTTCTTTCCAAAATAAAAATAACAAAGTATAAAGTGTAACTTCTTTATTTTTTTTATATGGTTCTCAAGCCCCGAAGATTAGTGAATGCTACGTCCACAGAATATTTGTACTAGGTAGATCCACTCGAAAGGAAGTGACTAGGTAAATCCACTCGAAAAGATCACTTCCCGTTACATCCCGAGATTATCGAGAGAATTGAACTCGTAACATTTCAATAACAAAATGCTTTAAGGAGAAAACTCGACCCATTAAACTAACCTTCAAAATTGGAGTTGTCTATCAAGGTAGTGAATAGCCCAGACGACAGAAAACTGCCAGAATCCGATCAACTAAAATTCAAAAAAATCAGGTAGTTGGAGAATTTGGAATCAATTTTTGATAATGGAAATGGATTGAGCACTATCAAAAACCCTTAGGGTACTCAAAATTCTAAAGTTTAACAACTGTAAACAAGATTCTGGGCAAAACTTTGCCAGATTTTTTGAAAATCATTGTCGGATTCTGGGCGAAAACGTTGCCTGTTTAGACTACACATTCAAAATTTTCCTTTTCCTTTTTAAAATTTTTTATTTAAACATTTTAAATATAAAATATTACTTTGTTTTTAATTTTTCTTTTCCCTTTTAACTTTTTAATTTTTTTATTTAAACATTCTAAATGCTGCCTAGGATATGGAAGTGGATAGTAATCTGAAGTTAGCGTGATTTAATAAAAAGACATTCTAGACTATTAATTTATTTTTTTAATCTCCCACGATTCCTTTTTAATTGTTATATCGATCTTGTTGACTAATGAAAAGTTAACAATACTGATAAATATTTTTTTGTCAGAATATTTGGACAAATAAAATTGAGTTTTCAAACTGAATATTTGGACAAATATAATTGACTTTTTAAATCTTTTGATACAAATATGACGATGTTGACCACGTAACAAAATTTATATTCTTCTCAAGTTAAAGTAGAGTGGAGAACTTCAGGACAGATATATTACATCACGGTTGCCAGATGTATTAGAAAGCGTTCTTTAACTTTAAAAGAAAAACACTTGTAGATCACTCATGTATGTAAATTGTGACTTTGAAATTCGTAGTTTCAGAAAATTGTGACGTGGACGTCATGGAGAGCATGAGACGGATTTCCATTCAAGAAATGAACAGGAAGGTTTTGCCTCTTCCGTCTGCCTCCTCTGTTTTTTCATTTTTGCCCCTTTTTGGATTTAAGAGGTGTCGGGTTCGAATCCTTGTATTTGTTTTGGCAGTATTGTGAAATAGATGGACTGAACGAGCAACTGGAAGAAGATTGCAAGGCGATGGAATGACTTCAGCTCCAGCTTCAGCAGGAAAGGGCCAAAAGATTGGATGCAGAACGCGAGAATGCGTGGCTGCATGACCAGGTTTGCATGCTTATGAACATGCTTTGTATAAATAAAGACGAAAGACATTACATCATGAACCATTACACCATGGGGCAAGGCTTAGAGGGCAAGATCGACATGCACCTCGTGTAGATCGGTGACCGCTTTCCATCGAAGAGAGAGGGCTTACGGGTGGGGTGAACTATTCAGTAGGGGGTGCTCTATGGCCCCACATCAAGGTGGAAGGCAATATAAGCTTCAAATCAAGGCTGCAAAGGATGGGGCGCAGAGGGTTTGAACCCACTGTCATAGTTAGGGTCAGATAGACCCTGGTTTGTGCCTTCCGAAAAGAGAAAGGACATGGAAGACTGAACAAGCCCCAGCCCAAGTCCATTGAGACTTACTGAAATGAAGCCCAGATGACTGAAATCTCATAATAATTACAATAGGAATGATAAGGTCGACGGGCTTGATGATTGGAATCTTATATTGCAGCATGCTTCATTGATGTCTAGTGGGAATTTCAGGTGTTTTGTTTGAGGCATTTTTGGAATAAGAATCATGCAATAACCGCTGAAAGCTGATGTGGGCATCTTTGAAAATGGTCCCAGTGAGCCTAAAAATGTGTTTACCCTATTGGGTTGCTGATTTTGGTATGTGGGTATACAATTTTCTTTGTGTCTGAGCTCAAAAAAGGCACTATACTTGATCAGTATCTGGGCAATGTATGATTTCAGAGATTATAGACCATGCTCAATACTGTGAAAGGATCAAGCTGAGAAAAGATAAAATGAGGGCATTTTAATTGGGTTCAGATCGGATTGGAATTAGAGGCTTTCTGTATATATTCTGATATAACAGGAACATCAATAGATTATTATGTTATCTCTTGAGCCAAACATGGAGCCAAAGGTGGGGGAAAAATACAGACTAGGGAGAAAAATTGGCCGCGGTTCATTCGGGGAAATATACCTTGGTAAGTTCTTTTTTGTTTGGGCACACCCAATTTGATTTGAAATGTAATCAAGGTCATTGTATACTTGGATGCATTTTAATGGGTGCGTACAAATTTTTGATTCATTATCATTTTATGTATGCTTGGATGCGTTTTTTTAATATCGATGAGGATATCTACATCAGTCTGATGAGAATAGATTGTTCTTCTATCATTGTGAATTGTGTATATTGGTGGTTTTCCAAAAACTTTTCTGTGTCGTGACAATCGGCATTCCATGGGATTTGGATTGTTGCCATGTCCATAGAACCGTTTTATGTTTGTCTTTTCTAGATCGTAGTTGCAAAGCTGAAGCTTGCCATACAGTTCTCATCCTGAGTGCCAAAGATGTAGATACTCTTGATGTTGGAATTGAAGCAGACTTTCATTTTAAGCTGGCGAAGCCCGGGGTTCAAATATAACCCACCTTCTCACCCCGACTTTGGAGGTCGACATCGGCTGCTTGTAAATTTTCAATGGTTGCGCTTTATCTGCCCGTTATTTCATGATTTTGCTGAGTGACCGGGGATACATGATTATGCTCAGTAAGTAGGGATGAATGGTAGAAGCTCATTAGTTTGCCTTTACATGCCTGGAAGAAAAGTCAGTCATACATACCTGTACAAGTGTCAGCTCATTGGTGAATTGGACTTGCTCACTCGCCTTGTTTATATGGGAAGGGGATCTCGTGTGACCTAGGTTCTTTGATAAAACATTCACTTTTTAAACAACATAGCCTTCACTCCTCTGTAAGGAAAAAGACAAATTTTCTTTTATCGCATTATGCATTTCGGTCGGAATTGATTATGATGCTTGTTATTTGTTTTCTCTGTTTTGACATTCTATTCTGTTTGTATTTTCAGGGACCAATATTTTGACAAATGAGGAAGTTGGCATTAAACTGGTATGGTCATTTATTTACTTGAAAATTCATTGAAAACGTGAATTATGGGCCAGTCAGCCGAATAGATCTCAAACTCCAAAGATCTTGCCTTTAGCCTTTTTTATTCAGTTTATTTGTATAAGTTATTTGCTTCATTCATATGTTGGTGGCACCACATCAAAGTTATCGTCTTGTTCTTTATTTCCCTTGTCTTGTATTTGTCGAAGATTCATATCCCAGAATTCCTTCAACAGATCTTGCGTTAAACATTTGCTGGCACAAGTCTTTTAAAATTATCAAGATGCAGAAGGAATTTATAGTAATTTCCTGAAATGGACCTAAAATTGATTGCCTGATGCCAGACAAAATGAAGTAGCATGTTGTCTGGACTAAGAGCTATGGACTACTACTCAGTTTGTCTATACCCACATGGAACTTGAGAGTACAGAAATATATTAAGAAATGAAGAAAACTCTGGCAATGTGCTTCCTGGCCATATTAGGTGAAAGTTAAAACCGAAAAGTGAATTTCTTTTTGAGATAGAAAGTTTTTGCAGACTTATATGTGAACCATAAAAGGTAATTAACATTGGACTTCATTTAGGGTATAGCTAAAATAACTGTAACTATCTAAAGTTTGTCAAAGAAGATTCAGGGGATCTTGAAATGCACCTGTTTCTTCTGCAAATCATTCACGTGCTTGCCCATTCTTATATTTCACACCAAGAAATTTAGCTATTATTTTTACTATTCTTTCAGGCTTTTGCTGAAGTATTTTTTCTTCTATGATCTTTGTATTTGTAATGTAATGTACAAGCAACTTAATATCTGATGTGATCCTTCTTCCTTTTATAACATGCACATTTTTCATTATTGTATTTATCTAAAGATCTTTTTTATCAAACAGGAAAGTGTGAAAACTAAACATCCTAAGCTGTTGTATGAGTCCAAAGTTTACAGAATACTCCAAGGAGGAGGAGCAGAAGGTGAACATACCGTTCTCAATTTGCCAACTCTTCAATGTTATCACAAGGGGTGGTTGTTATATTAAGTTTTGTTTTTTGTTATATCTAACTTAATTTTGGTTAAATATATTTTAATCACACTGTTGAATCAGCAGGTGGTATCCCAAATGTAAGATGGTTTGGTGTAGAAGGTGATTACAATGCCATGGTCCTTGATCTTCTTGGGCCAAGTCTTGAAGACTTATTTAATTACTGTAATAGAAAGCTTTCCTTGAAGACTGCATTGATGCTTTGATCAGCTAGTGGGTATTTCTTTCCTTGAGCTCTTTTAATACGAGTTAAAACACTACTGGTTACATTCCTTTTTTCATTGTAAAATGTTTTCACTGGTTAGTTGATAATTGCAAAGTCCATTGATTGAAATATTAAATATTCTGAAATCCTATCAGGTGGTGGGATTAATACCGTGAACTAAATGACTAAGATTTGGCTCTCATTGTGGATGTCAGATTCGAAGGATTGAGTATGTACACAGCAAGAGCTTCCTTTATCGAGATATAAAACCTGATAATTTTCTCATGGGTCTCAACCGGAAGGCAAATCAGGTTAGTTTGCTATACATTTTCAGATTAAATGCTCTTATTCATATTATATCCTAAGTTTCTAACATATATTAACAGACTAGGGGTCTCTATCAGCTAGGATTAAAACTTATAAATGAATCATAGCATAATGGAATATTGTCCCATATATGCCCAAAGCTTGAAAGTGGTCTCTTAAAAAATTCCATTTTCAGTGTCCTTTTATTTCAACACTGACTTCCTTTCCAAATCAAAGACAACATACAATATGTAAAGTGTTGCTCATAACAAGGTCATGAAAAATGGCAAAACATTTCACCCATAGTAGATTATTAAGACAGAGTAACAGACTTGAACAACTAAAAGAAATTCTTACTAAGCTTTAAAATTTAAAAGCCATCGATTCGTTTCCAAAAGGATGGTCACTTGAATGTTATCACTTAGAGTCTGTGGATAGTACAGTAGTGCTAGAATATAAAGTTTGATGTGCAATAAAGTCACCATAGTGACTTAGGAGTGGCAGATGCAGGGGTGGCTATTTACAACCCTAGAGGACCACAATAATTTTTTTATGCCGGGGGATTGGGAGAGACATCTAAAAATCACACTAAAACCCTAGCATTTTTTTAAGGTCCTATGTTGTGTGCAAGGCAGGTCAAAAAATTGGTGGTAATTGGAGATTCCATGGTGGTAATTCAAGAAATAATCAAGCATTCAACAACAAGACCTTCCAACCATGTCCAGATTGCTAGACAGGATTCATAGCATAATGGAATATTGTCCTTTTTCATCAAAACTCTAAAGAAAATGACATGAAAAAGAGAGGTGTTCTTTTGTATCAGGGACAAATGACCAAAAATTAGGGAAAAATCTTTTCACATTAACTTCCATCACAATTTTCCTAATCAACTACAGTTTGAATGTGTTAAATTTTCTAATCCCGGTAACCTGACTAATTATTTCCTACCAGAATATTACGCAGATCTACTGAATTGAAAGCACAATTCAGATTTTATGATCCAAATGGATTTTACAAACCCGAAAAACTTATATCTTCAAAAGTTGATGCAAAGGTTTCCATGTCGAAGAGCTCATCGAGCGCTTTCCAACGATGCTTGAACGAAGTCAAACGGACGTCGTGTGAAATAGATGTTCTTCAATATGTCTGCTAGATATATTCACTGTAAAATAAACTCAATACTGTTCCTCTCAAGACTTCTCTGTAATTTTATTCCAAAAACAGAGATCTGCAGGTTTGAATTTGTCTTCAAAACTGCCACTATAGATCCGAATTGCAAGACTGTTGCAAGGTCACATATTTCACCACAGGTCCGAATTAGAAGGGTCTGATTTGTAGAGAAGAGTCTTAGGTCTGAGCTTCTGGAAAGGCCGAAGTTACAGGCCTGTTAGGGCCGAAATTTCAGGCTTTGATAGGGCCGAAATTTCAGGCCTGAATTCAGTTCCGAAAAAATTTATTTCCACAGGTGAAAATAGGTCTGCAAGAGATATATCCTTCTAGCCCAAAATGTTGTAATTATAATCTCCCTTTTAATCTCCTTGGCCTCCTGTTTTATCTCAGAATTCTCACTGTATTTTTCACCGAAATTTTCATTCCAAAATGATGAGCATGACTAGTTATTTATAGTTGTTTGTGTATGAACTGAACAGTCCTGTCTTTTGATTAAGGAGCTGACATACCGATTTGAGCCAACCTGTGCATCATTTTTGGCATTTATTTAAACCAATTTTAAGACTGATACAGGGGGGCAATTTTATGGTTAAGTCTGGGCCTCAGCGCTTGATAGGAACACCATACAATATAGCGGTACTTCTTGTATCTTCTGCTGTAGTGCAGACCTGTTTTAACACCTCCTTTGCTGAACACTTGATAGTTGTAGGGGATCAAAAAAATTATGTTAGATCCCTCCTTTGTGGCTCAAAAACTCTTTTTGTCATATAAAATTCTGCATGTCAAGGCCTCTCTGCTCCTTCACTTCCCACAGGACATTGTCAAAGCCTCTCAGCCCTCTTGCATTCATTCAGATCACCAAACTACACATATGTTACCTGAAATAGTAGTGCTCTAGACCTCCACAAACAAACATACATATACAGAAAAAAAAGAGAGATTTTATTCCTGAGTAGTGGTCATTATAGGGCTCTAGTTAGCTGGATAAAACATGCATGCAGAATAGAAAAGGCAAATTTTCACCATGGAGTGTGTTGTTGCCATCATTCTTAGGCAGCTAATATGTTTTCCCATTTAGTGTGAATTCTCCATCCTTGATACGGTTGGCTACATGACCCACCAAGGCACCAAAGTAAGGTCTACTGGAGCTCATGTTCTGCATTAATAAACAATCTCATATTCCCCATGGTAACACATACATTTGAGATCCATTTCAATATGTGAGTAGAAACTGTAAATTTATCTTAAAATTCTAGCATATGATGGCAGTACTAATTTCCAAAGGGAAATGCAAATACATGCCATGTATGAGGCAATATTTTCATAGCCAAGAAGTACGTCTGCTAGATGGCCTGAATGCATAAATACCAATACTTAATGAGCTAGCTCCCTCTGAGTAAATGATGGTAAAGTAGTTGAAGGGTAGGGTTTAGGGATGATTACCTTTAGCATCAAGGAGAGTGAGGGAGACGAGGGTAGCTCCCCAGTTGGTTAGATTTATATATAGATCGCCTCTGCAAAGTTGAAAGAAACTTGGGGCATTGATCTTTCTGTAGGGATGACCATAATGAGCCAACTTGCGTTTCCCTTCCAAATTTCTTGGATTCAATTCCCATTTGTGCCCTTGACCGCTAGCATGGAATTTGCAGAGGTGAATGAAAACCTGAATGCACCAAAAATGCAAGAGAATGGATGACACTTTCACCATCATTGATTGATTGACTGATCAAGGGATGGATGGATAAGCTAAAGCAGAACATTCAATGATATATATAGAGAGACTCACATAGTCAATACTAGACTAGGGTGTGTCTGTATGCCTTAAGATAAGGTCATGGTGTAAGACATAACATGGATTGTGTGTAACTATAGACAACCCATGCACTGTGGATACCAAAAAATGTAATCTTTGGAATCTAAACATGTTACATTTTTGAGTTTTTGTCTTATTACCCCAAATTTGTTTTTGGCCAAATCTTAATTTTGTTATTTAAAATGGAATTTTGACTACATATATGGATTCAACACCTTGAAAAAACCCTAGAGCAGTACATTTTTGTTGTTTGTAGATTGAAGGACATAAACTAATGCAACATGGTTTTGTGGATGCCATTTCTAAAGTTGGGCTGGCCAAATTCCTTTCTGACCTTTCTACCCACCTATATAATCAAGTAATTTTCTATCACCTATATAACCTTGCCTTTTTATAAAAAAAATAGGTTCCTACAGTCAAAGGATTTGCTTTTCCTGGCCATGGGGCAATTAGAATGTTGAAATTCTATAACCTTTTGGATGATTATAAGATCCAATTTTTCCATTGCTAGCCTGAACTAAGTTCAAATTGAGGTTTTGGGTGTAAACTGTTGGTCAGTTGAAACCCATTTATCAACTACACTGTTTGAGTAAAGCCTAGATAATATCTAAGATGAGGAGGCTGGACCTATTTTAGGTTGTTGTACTCAAGCTAACGGTCAAACATAAGGTTATGCATATACATGTGGTTCAAGGTCTCCTTTTCCTCACGTTATTCTCTATGAATTAAGGAATGTATGTTGCCAAGGAGGAACACCTGCTGGTCTAGGATCTGATACAACCAACGAGTTACTAGGAACACCCAACCAATTACTAGGATCCGATACATGCTTTAGATTGCTAGGATCTAGTCTAGGAACACCCAAAAATGAGAGGTATATCCACAAACCACTCCAAGTAAGATATGAAAAGGGCTCTTGAAATGCCTCTGAATACCAAAGCACTCCAATGTTTATAATGACATACTGATGTCCAATTCAAATGCTACCTAAGGATTTCACAAAGGTTCTAGTGCCTTTGTTCAAGGGTTTGTGGTATGTTTCCAAGGGTTTCAAAAAAAAACTTTCACTACATATTAACAACCCTTATGATATTTTTTACCACCACCATTTCTGCCACAAAATTTCTGTAAGGTGAAGACACATGAAGATTTAAATTGGTTCCTGCTTGAAGGAAAGATGAACTGTTCTGATTGATGGGTATTTAGAGTTTTATTGTTCGCTATAATTTGCTTACAATGACCTTAGATGTATTCACAAACAAGTAATAAAGATTATTGTTGTTCACAAGGCTGAAAAGTTGTCTGAAATCCCTCAAATTATCCCACAACAAGCTTCCCCAAAACCCTACATCATTGTTGGAAACATTTGTTGATTGCACCTGTATTTTTATACTTGTTTTCATGCTGCCTTATCTGTCCAAACATTGGTATCAGAGCCATAATCGAGCTGTCATTAACCCTAGTTCTATTTGTTGGTGAAAATTTACCATAGTTGGAGGTATCAACCATTGGAAAGACCAACACTATTGGGTTCCAGAGAACCACCAATCAAAGGATATATCCACTGTTGTATCTTCTATTTAGGGCTCTTCACATGCTTCCATCGAATCTGCGGTCATTTTCTTCTATATATCATCTTCATATTGCCTCATAATCCTACAAGAGTATGTTACATGACCTCACATCCTCCCAACAAAAGTTGATCTTATATGCCGAGTTATATTTATGCTTGGATGGTGATTTGTTTGCTTTGTTTGGAGACCATGGAGGATGACAACATGCTACTAAAAACGGTTGTATTATAACAAGATTATTGATGTCAAACTATTCATGGAGGCTACCACCAAATACTGCAAACACTGCAATAAGGGAGACTTTCCCATGATATTTTTGGAACCTTAAAACCATGTTAAAATTGTTTGAAACATGAGCCCTAAAACTAAAACAAATGCTACAACAAAATCACTATAATGTGATGGAAGTTCTATTATAGGACTTCTCTACTGCTACTCATACGCTGTCTGAAATAATCAGGTTGAAATTTAGAACTTAACTATCGCTGGTCTAGTATGCAAAATCCAATCCCTGGCATGAGGCATATGATGAAGCCATTGGCTAGGTTACATGTTGGCAGTGTATGTTATGTTGATCTATTACTTTTTATTTTGGTTAGAAACTGGGAACTTCACCACAACATCATACCAATATGTAAAATCTGAATTAATTGTTGTGAGACAACTAGCATCTAGGATATTTGTTTCTATCCCACACTTTGCCATCAACATCTAAGTTGTATTGCTTGTGCATGTGTTGAATGGAGTAGCTATTGTGGCATCTTTATGATTGTCTGTGTCAAACATACTATTCTAACATGTCTTCTCTTTTGTGGGGAAGGTATTGCTACATTGTATTTGCTAAGGACGCATGTTCACGAAGACAAGTCAAATACTTCAAAATGTTGGATGTGTTTTGTATTCTCTTTGTCTTTGTTTTGTATTATTGTTCGAGAACATATTCTTTTTTTCTTTGTCTTTATTTCACATGTTGTTTTAGGATATTTGAGTGTTTTAGGTTATTTAGGTTTTTGGCCCTGAAATTAGTGATTGAAATACTAAATAATCACTTTATAATTGTGGATTTGCTTGTCTATTTGAGTTATTTTACATAAGCAATCTTCATAAGTAGATCTTAAGTAGATATTCTACCCTTAGCTCTATTTCAAAGTGTTGTAAGAATTTCTGAGGACCTCTTCTATTCCTTGACTCGAGGCGGTGGATTCCCCATCCTGTTGAGGCCTTTCTCTTTCATCTAGTCCTTCATTTTCCATTGAATCTGATTCAAGAGATTCTCCCACTGGATCTCTCTTGGGGGATTCTTGTGGTAGTAGTCCATGTATCATTTTTAAAAGTCTAATTCTTCCCTTCACCTACTTTTCATAACTTTCATAACCATTAGGTAGGGACCTCCAATGTCGATGGTGTTTTGTTTGTTTAGTAAAAGATTGTCGAGACTTTAATTTATTGAAAGTTGTAGAATTTACAATCTATGAAGTTTCAAGATATAATTTTTAAAAGTCTAATTCCTTAAAGGGTGCTAGCTCAATGGAAGAGCACCTACTTTACAAGAAGGAGGTTGGTGGTTCGATTCCATCGTGCCCTAATATTCATATATAGGGAATGACGAAGATCAATTTTTGGTGACGGATGCTCTTTTGACCATCACCAATAAGCTTATGGTGACATTTTTCGACCCTCACCAAAATATGAAATGGTGATGGTCAATGAACGCCACCATATATACACATCAATAATGACGACCATTAAAGGTCTGTCACCATAAATCGTTGTTGTTGATATGAAATGGTGAGGGTCACTGTTTGTCATTATAGTCATTATTCGTGACGGACCTTGATGTCACTAATGAGTTTATGGTGACTGTCAATGAACGTCGCCATATATATGCACCAATAGTGACGGCCATGAAAGGTCCATCAAAAAAAATCGTTGTTGTTCATATTAAATGGTGACGGTCACTATCCGTCATTATAATCAATATTTGTGACGGACCTTGAATGTCACCACAACACATACTTTCGGCGACGCCACCTTTGGTGACGTTCAGTTTTTTGGTGACGGAGGCTATTTTCCGTCACCATTGCCCATATGAAATGGTGACGGTCACTATCTGTCACTATAAATCATTATTGGTGACGGACTTTGAATGTCACCAAAACACCTATACTTTCAGCGATGCCACCTTTGGTGACGTTCAGTTTTTTGGTGATGGAGGCTATTGTCCATCACCATTGCTCATATGAAATGGTGACGGTCACTATTTGTCACTATAAATCATTATTGGTGACGGACCTTGAATGTCACTACAACACCTATACTTTCGGCGACGCCGCCTTTGGTGACGTTCAGTTTTTGGTGACGAAGGCTCTTTTGACCCTCACCAATGAGCTTATGGTGACCATTTTCGCCCCTCACCAATGTGTTTTTTTCTTGTAGTGACTAGTGTTACGATTATTGTTACAACACAATTGGGACTGATTTAAAACAATTTCATCTTCACAATAATTGGGCAGAATAATGAAATTGGAATGAATTTTGATACCCACTTGTGAATTAGAGAGAGGGTTATGACTTTTAATAGGAATGCAAGCTTGATCATCATATAAATCAAAGATTGGAATGTTTTCTTGAATGTTGAAATCATGAATGTGATTAATTATTTGAAAATGAGAATTATTTGAAACAATTTCTGAATCAGATTGTTCTTCATTTTCACATGTAATTCGACTTTGATCATGAGGATTCAATTGTAAAGAAGACAAATCAATATCCTCAATGTCAAAGTAGCTACCATAAATTACATCATGACATTCATTAGAATTCCCTTTGATCTCATTCAATGTTTCAAAACAAGAGGGAATATTGAGCTCATGTTCATTAATTCCAGATGAATGATCATTAATTAACACTCTATCTTGATAAAAACTAATCGAAAATTCATTTATATCAGCCTCTCTGTTTTCTGGAACATATTTAACTGGAAGAGAAGAAAGATTGCTATTAGAAAAATTATCAGGATAAAAAGAAAAATATGAATCTGAAACAATTTATTTGAAAATGTCTTTATTTGAGCACTTTGGTACCTTTTCTTCCTTGCAATTTTCATATTTAAGATCATTTACTTGGCCAATTGTTCTTTCTTGAAGATTGTTTCTTTTCTGTCCTGAATTTGGTATTTTCTCATCGTAAAAGAATTCAGAATTTTGTACAGCAGATCGCATATTATTGGAAACTTTAATCATCACTGGTACTTGTCGGATTATGCTCTGATTTTCTGATTTTAACTCGTACCAATTTTAAGATTTTAAAGCGATATTTTTTTCAAGAGTGTTGCTAATATCTTCTTGCAGATTAGTGAAATTTTCCAAGATTTGTGATTGAGATTCATTGACATGTGAAGGTGCACCTTGATATTTATCAATACTGTATGAAATGTGCAGTAATTGAAGGAATTAATTATACAAAATAGAGGCCACTTCATCATCATTTTTTTGTACCTCCATATTGGAATTCTTACTTATGTCAATGAAATTAGAAGGAGATTGATCAAAACTTGAAATAATTTCACATGGATTATGAATGTAAGGAAGAGAGCAAATATTTTCATACCAATCTAATGATTCTTTTTTCGAAGGTTTATCTTCAATTTTAAATTTTAAACAATTTAAACGAAACCTGATGGTAAAATTAATTAAAGACTCACCTTCAAACCTTCGTAGATCTTCAAAATATTCCATACCTTTTTGTAGATATATCCATCAAATTATAAAGGAATATTGTAATAAATTGTTCCCAAGTATGGATTGAGGCAACTAGAAGTGATAGATACCAGCTTCTGGCTTTTTCCAAGAATGTAAGAGTAAAAATCCCGCATAAAATATCTTCATCAATTTCTTGAAAAACAGAATTTGAAAATTTTTGAATGAATTGTAAAGTATGATTAAATGTGGAAGTATTCCTTTTACCGTTAAATTTTACTTGAGACAAGAGTCTTAATATTTATGTTGAATTATTGGAAGATGCACGTCCAGAAATACAACTCCAAATTGGGAGTTTTAGAGGAGTCGTTGAAATAAAAATAAAATGTTAGAATACAAAGGCTCCAAAATAAAACAAGTCTCAAGCCCTCCTTTTAACACCAAAATGTTGAGGCCTCGAAATTCTCTGCAACATGGGGAATTACCACCTGGTCTGGACCTTAAAGAAATTCAGTTTCCGTTTGGAATAGTGGCTCTAACTGGTTTAACTAGGGCTAGTTACCTTCTCTCAATCTCCATTGGTTTAAAATATAAATTTTGTTACCAATGGGAAAGTGACATCAGATCATTTTCTTGCTGACATATGGCAAGAAAGTAATCTTTAAGCTAATTTGGGTTTAGCCAGGCCACAATTAAAGTTTCTCCTCTTTTGGAAGCGGATTTTTTAGGGATGTAGAATTTAATCTATATGAAAATTTATTTTAATATGTAAGAAAAATGAACTATCTTTATCCTATCTCAATTAGGTAGATATAGATCTATCCCAACCGAGAGCAAGATATTTTAAATAATTGGGATTTAAATATGTCTAGCTTATAATAAATATCAAGCTAATGAAATAGTTCAATTAACTGACATTAGGAATACCAAACACATCCTATCCAGAGACCTCTTAACTGAAAAAATCATTCAACAACACTTTGGAAGAAGTTTTCAAAATGATATTGATCATTTGATTAGTAACTTGAATAATTAAACAATAATATGCGAAAAAAGTTCACAACATATCACTATTCAATAAAATTTTTTTATAAGACAGATTTCTAAGTAAATAGTTACTCAGGAATCAGAATTCAGCCCATAATAGTAGAGATAAATAATAACATAAAATTTAGGCAAATTACTCATACCGACAAAAGTGCACAAATATGGAAGTAAATTGACACATTCATGTTATCATAAATAGAAACCAGCATTTAAAATAATAGTATTATAAATACCAATTTATTAAGTCCATTTCTCCAACTCCGGTCTCTAAGATTCTTTTACAATGCCTGAACTTCTGCTTTCAAAACCAGAGCTACAATAGTGCAAACTCTGTTCATTATACATAACTCAGAATGTAAAAGAAAAACCTCAATAATCCTCAAATCTGAGATTCCTCTCCTCCCACCTACAACTCTAAATTCTTATTACAAAAGTGCTTTTATAAATCTAGAATTGTAGAGGTGAGAAGCCTTTTCTACATTCTATAATCTGTTATTTATAATGTTTACAAAAGAATTCTCAATAAGAAATTTTGTTGAAGAGTGGTTCTGCTCCATCAATTTTCATTGATTCAAAATCATATTATTCAATTACTGGAGCATTCTCATTGATTAATATCTTCTTTTATTCATATCTTCAACTAATTTCCTGCAAAAACAAATCAAAACAAAATTAAAATATAAAAATAAAATCAAAATGTCAAATCTAGAAATTCAAATAAATCCAATCAAAAATTAATTAAATATATAATTCAAAATGAAATATAATATTTATATTGATGCCTGTGATGATCTAATTGGTCAAGAATATCATTAACGAATGGATATGCACTCAGAAGAAGTTGTGGGCAAATGAAAATGCAGAAAATAAAACTCAAAAAATTGATTTTGTTAAAAATTCGGAGCATGATCTTCTGTTGAATTTTAGACCTAATAAATCATAAAATTTGAAAATGAAATAACTTCATAAATGTTCTCTATGATTTTATCTTTCTAATGAGCCGTTCTGGGCCTCATTTGGCCAAGTAAAACTCCATTTATGAGCTTCTAAAGTTGGTATATTAAAATTTCCAGAATTCTAGAATTTCTGTAGCTTAGGCTAAAAATCAGAATTTTTTAATTAAATTAAATCCTAAGTTAAATTATAATTATTATTTAGTTAATTCTAATCTAATTATAAATATTTTATTAATCTTAATTTATTACACACAAAGTTAATTGATAAAAATAAATGATTTTAAAATTTATTTAAAATATAAATATATTATATTAATATTATAATTTAATTATATTAAAATTATAATAAAATATTATAAATATAATATAATTATTATAATAAAAATATAATATTTTTATGTTTTTAAAAACTTGAAATTCTAAAATAAAGCATGCTACGTGAGAGGGAGCGGAGGAGGGAGGAGAGTATGAAGGGGAGTGATAAGGAGATGAGGGTGAGTGAGGTGGAGGTACGAGAGTTATAAGGTGAAACAACTTTTCATATAACTTAAAACTCTTTGAATTTTCCCGATCGCAATTTGTTTGTGAAAACATTTTGTTAAGAATTGAAAATTGCGATATTCTATATGCATAAAGAAAATTTTGTTGTAATTTTTTATTATAATTATTTTATTTTTTATTGTTAAATTTGAAAAGACCTATAACAATATCACGATTTGGCATTCTCGCAATCTTGCAATTTTTTGGAAGGAGGAGAAGGGATGTGAAGTGGGGCCCATGTTGGATTAACCATCCTAAAAATTAGACTTCGTCTTTTTTGCAATTCTAGATTTTGGGTTTGGAAATTTGTTTTAAAATAACAAGTTGAAGTAAATTACCAAGATCCCAAAACATGTTTTTGTCTATTATACAATTTAGCTGGGTCATTTTGTAGGACTGTTAGTGAAAAATGAAAAATTAGTCAAAATTAACCAAAAGTTAATATTTACAATGAATGAATATTTTAACTATTAGAATTAAAATATTGGTACACTTTATACATTTTTTAACCCAAGTGAGAAAATGATCAAAACTTCAAAGGAGTGTCATTTACAAACAAGTTGACCAAATGGAGCAAAACAAGTATCGTTAGAAAGCTTGTGAAAAATTGAATTCAATAAAGCAATCAAAACAAAATTCCAAGGAAGATGAAAAATGAAAAAAACATAAGATAATTAACTTAATGAAAATCCTAAAAGGTGTTTAGCCAAAAAATTTGTAGAAAGGGTCCCCATTATTTGAATTACATAAGTAAAAAATGTGTGGGTTGTGTTTTACCACAATAGTTCCAAAGGGAGAAACATCTGCTAAACGTAGGTGACCAAGAGGGTAGGGAGCATTAGGGCTAAAAACACTAATTTAAAGCAATTTCCTTCAAAAACTCAGACTTTTTGGAGGATTCATGCTTAAGGCTTTGTGAAGGGATGATAACAACATGTTCATGGATATTGATTAATGCGGTTTACAGGACTTTTGGGTTGATGGGACAAAATGGCTTGTAACATATTTCCCCCTAAAGTTCAAAGTCATAAGTGGTAGTTGATCATTGAAGTGATTTAACTTATGACAAGTCTGGATCAAGAACAACTAGTCGAGATCATCATTTATTATAATATATTTTCATCATGATATATTTTTTGAGGGAGAAATACCCATGCTCAACACATAAGATAAAATTACATTTACAATGATCATGAAATCTTATCCATTGATGACATAGAGTGGACCCATTCTTGGATGAATATCGGTATGATCATAGCCATCATACTTTGTAATCTTGCATTAATCCTGAAATCATAGCTCAGATGGATGAAACTAGATCTGGAGTCTTTTATTTCATTTACTTGATCGTCCAAGTACAAGTCTAACCATGTGTATGAATGAGTTTGATTCGAACATGGTTGATACCATTTGATACCGACCAATTATGTAAGTCATTAACATATGTGAGAGAAACCATCGATGATGTTAATGGCTCTCCAGGTACTGTAGTACAATTTGTATGGTGTGAATAGATGAGCTGAAGACAAACACCTCACAGAATCTTCTGATCGAATGCCAATGATGAATACATATCACTGAGAGAAAGGAAACTTTTCATTGATGTATGCAATCCCAAAGGTACCAAATGGAGTTTCTATTTCAACTTCCTAGATAATGAGATTTTGTTGACAGGAAGCGACATTTTGCAGGAGGGCCTTGATGTATCTCCCATCAACGACACGAAACAGGTATTAAGATTTAAGACAGAATGATGTTAATGAAAATTTGGCTCATGAATTGAAGACATGAATGATGGATTAAGAGTATCATAGCATATATTAACTAAAATAATTCTCTTCAACATAATGGTAACACTTTATGGAGTTGGAAACATTGACCCAAAACCTATTATGGAGGGTTTTGATATAGCGTGATGAACCAAAGAGGAAAGAATATTTCCTATCCCAACAGTCATGGAGATGAAGTAAAAGAGTGTCATCTTCAAGATCAATACACTGCCATTAATAGGTTAAGTACCCTGTTTTCCCAATTTCCCCAACAATTTTTGGTCGGTACCTCTTTATTTTTTACAATCTTTACGAGGATAACATATTCTTGATCTATACTTTCATCCTTCGTATGAATAGCTCTTGAGTATTTTTAATGAACCCGGAGAAGAAGTGGTTTGGTCCCATCATGTTCTATGATTCCATCATTTTTTTAATGCTTTTACAAGTCCAGAAAAGGTGTAACTTAGCTCATTTTTCATGTTTCAAGAGTTTGAAAAAGAGGAAAAAAAGAAAACTTGAAAGGTTCATTTTCGTAAATAGTCTCTTGAGTCTAAAAAGGTAGAAAATGATACTCAAGAGAACCTCTTAGCCATATTTCACTAAGGTATTCCTTTTTTGTAAATAGCCTATCCCAGTCTGGAAAAGGGTTAAGCTTATACTGAGTAGAGGTCTTCTCATTCACTTTAATGAGTTAAAAAATACAAGTACACGACAATATTTTCATGTTTAGGGAGCCTGAAAAGAGCTTAAATATGACTCCACTTGGTGGAATGAGTGGTATAAAGGGTAGCAACTAGTTTTGGTCATGATGGAATTTCTCAAAACACACTAAGGTCAAGAGGTTGGCTAAAAATACCACTCTTCACATCATTTCCTCCGGAAAGGGTAAATCAACCAAGTGAAAGTGTATGATTAGCCAAGCATATGGTGATGATAGAATGAGAAAACCAAGGCTCATATAACAAAAATAGGCTGATAAAAAATGGAAACCACGAGGGATAGGATGAGAATGGTTTCATTTTTACCCAAGCTTGAGACATAGGAAACTATGCTTGAAATTGGTTTCATTTTTACACAAGCTTGAAACAAGGAAAAATTGTGCTTGAAAGTAATTTTCATGCGCCCATCATAATAATGAAATTCTAAGTGCATGACCCCCAAGCTTCATTTCATTCACCTAAGTAGACTAATGTTTACTAATAGGTGGATGGAATGAAGGTTCATTTATGAGATCAAATGAAAGACCCGATTCAACATTCACGACATATAATAAAAGACAAAAATTGAAGGGAATTGTTTCATTTTTTAATGAGCTAGACACAGTAAAATAAATATTCTCAAGGGAGCTTGTTTCATTTTTTAATGAGCTTCACAAAAGAAAAGGAGCTTTACTCTGAAACCTTGTTTCATTTGTTAATGAGCTTGACACAAGAAAAGGAATTTTTCTTTGAAAACCTTGTTTAATTTTTTAAGGATCTTGACACAAGAAAAGGAAATTTTCTCTGGTGCCTTGATCATGATTTGCAGGAGACCATGGCTTCCAAGAAGCTCTCATCATATGGGAGAAAAATGCTCTTGAAAGGATATAGATCAAAGGTTCCAATGGAAATATCAGGTGCCAATTCTCCCAGTACATGATGCACTACATCACCTACTACTTCATCACTTGACGGGTGTTATGGCAGACTAATTGTTAATGTGGATAGAAGCAATCTCCCTAGATTCAATGACTGACTCTAGTAACAAACAAACAAGCAAGAAAATATTTCCCTAAGTTTATATATATTCAATCATAAACAAGAATGATAAGAGATTAAATCCATACCTTTCACGAAATTCCTAATGAAGATCCCCACTATGATTTGATGCATCTCCTCAATGCTTAGAAACAAGATCTACAAACATAGAAACAACAAGAGATCAAAATCATATGAAGAATAAATGATTCAATACAACTTATACTAGTGATCAAGGAAAACTATGAAGAATAAATGATTCAATACAACTTATACTAGTGATCAAGGAAAACTAGTTCCTGATATCATTTCAATGGACACATGGAAGAAAAATACAACATAGATCAACTCCATTGAACAATACAGTGGGAATAAAAAATTGTCTGTATTAATCTCATAAATAAAAGAGTTACAAAACCTTGGCCTTGATGAAGTGTGGCTCCTCCAAATAATATTCCAATATTCTCCTTGGATGACAAGCCTTCCAACCTTATTTGAGCAGCATAATTTTACCTTTAGTAATCCTCCCAAATCCTCTAGCCTATGTTTGATTTATAAGCTAAGAGGAGGTAGTTTGAGATCCTCATTTCAAGGATGAGATACTAAAAATATGGGATTAGGGTTCCTTAAATAATGGGAATTAGCTTCATGAACATAGGGATTAGGCACGAATAGCATCACCTCGAAGCTTTCATTTGGAAAATATTCACCCAGCAAAGCTTCTATATTTGAAAGTTTTATTTTTACTTTAGTTGAGTCATGTGTGCAATTTATATTGGAAGAAAAATAACACTTATACACTGGATTTAATGGTAAGATTTTAATATGCACAAAATATGGCTAGGAAAGTGAGCAGGTGACTAAAAGTAGGTTTTTAGACCATGAAATCAGGAATTCTCATTCCCATTAGGATTTTTTTAACTTATAACCTTGCAGAGGAATTATTTTGAACACATTGATGGATAGAAAAAGATCCAGTTTGATGGTAATTTTCTATGGTTACCAAATGACATGTAACATATTTCCCCCTAAAGTGAAAATTTAGAAAATATGTTTGAAGAAGGAAGTTGTTTATCATGCCAAAGATTGGATCAGAGACCATGGTTGGAGACCTGAAACAATCAATCAAGGGTTACAATGCAATATGTAATCATCATTGAGGTACGCATTCTCGTACTCATAGCATAAACATCTCGATGAACTAGTACGGAAATACACAAATATCCATGTAGATAGTAGACACAGTATGGACGCAGCCATCAAAATAAGATCTATCTGCACAATCATGAATACAAAACTCCTTGCATCCTGGATGGATGAAACTAGATCCATGGTCCTGATCTCCATCTCTATCGAACCATAGTATGAATCTAACCATGCGAGTGAAATTCTCAAAGTTGAACTTGGTAGAAACCACTTGATTTCCAGTCAATGATGTAAACCTTTAACAAGTGCGATAGACACCACCATTAATGAAAATGGTCCTCAAGGTACTTCCAGTACAATCTATGAAGTGTGAAAAATGACTTGAAGTCGAACACTCATAGAATCATTTGATCAAATTTCAATGATGAGAACTTGTCATTGAAGGCGAGAAACCTGCCATTAAGGCATGCAAGCCTCAAGGTACTGAAGAAGGTTTCTAAATCAACTTCCTAGTTAGTGAGTTGAAGTTTATATGAAGTGACTCATTGCAGGAGGACCTACGACACAAAAATCATGTAAATTTTCAAATGAAAAGTTTGGAATGATTCAAGACTAACTCAGGGATGGCCGACGCGAATGAAGGCTACAAATTGCAAGGTAATTTTAACTGAGGTTGGAATTACCTTAAACATATTGGTGACATGACACTTTGAATTGGTAGCATTTGACTCAATGATAATACCTAAAACCAACTGAAGACTTTCAATGAAGTTCGATTAGCTAAGAGACAAATCGATTTCCCAACCCTGATACAAAGGTGACAGAGTATCATGTTCAAGATCAACATACTGCCTTCAATGAAATACAAGAAATTAATGTTTCTTCCCAATTTCCCCCCACCGTTACTGGAAAGTAACTCTTTATTTTGGTTCAAGCTTGAGGAGGATAACATTTTATTTTCCTATAATCTCATCCTTTGGATGAGTCCTTCAGAGTATTTTTAACGAACCCTAGGAAGGAGCGGTTCGGTCTCGTCATAATTGATGAGTCCTGCACAGTTTATGTTTTACAAGTTTAGTGTAGGGATAAATCGATGTTTTTTCATGTTTAAAGAGCTTTAAAATACTTGAAAAAAAAACTCACTAAGTTCTTTCAACGTAAAATTTAACGAGCCCAGAGAAAATAAAATTCAGTGTTTTTCATTTTTAGGGAGTTAGGATAAAAACACAAGTAAACTCCACAATGTCATTTTTTGTAAATTTAGTCTCTCAAGCCCAAAAAAGGGTAAAATGATGAGGGAGAGAACTCTATTGACCATCATTAGTCAATGTATACATTTTTCATAAATACTCTAGTTCAATCTCGAAAAGGGTAAACTTATCCTGAATAGATGATTGTTCATTTACTTTTTTGAGTTCAAATAGTCAAGTACTCAATGATATTTTCATGTTTAAAGAGTCTGAAAATGACTTAAAAAAGAACTCCATGGTTTTTCTTTTTCATAATTTTAAAGAGCCTAAAAAAGTGATAAAAGTTTTCTTGTCACCAAAATGATACATTTTTATGATTTAACATATGTTTTGCACATAAAACTCACAAAGTCCTCATAACTGCTCAACAATATAATAAAAACAATAAAATTTTGAATTTTCAAAGGTCAAAGGCATAAAATAATATTTAAATTAGTCTAAAATTCCTATAAAATTCAAAAAGTAAAAAAAAAAATCACCATTTGAGAGCAATTGAGAGGGCATTTTTACCAGAAACTTCAAAGGCGATTCTGACCAAACTGGTGGACCAAATCGCAAGCCATTTTCTCCAGGTAAGTGATCTTTTTGTTATCTTCATTTTCATTGCTTTTATTTTTCATTTGGCTATGAATTCAACATTTTTGTAGGATTTTTTTAATTTAAAATCCACCCTAGGGGGTGCGTAATTTCCCTTCATCAGGCCCATGCACCTCGACTCTTTTTAATACACAGAAAACCATGATTTTCACGGTTTTTCCTCACGAAAACAGCACAAATGTGTTGTGTCCACAAATTTCAGTCGTGCACAATGCCAAGGGTTTTGAAAAAATAGATAAAACTCTCATTTTTTTATGCAAAAATTATCACATTGTTTTCTAATTGTCCTCTACTTCTATTTTCAGGGTTTTTGGCTTGCCAAGATTGAGTGGAGGGAAATATAACATGAGGATCAAGATGCAGAAACTATCAATGATCTGAAAACACTACAATACTTAAGAAACTATGGTTTATACAAATTATGGATGATCACGAGCATGAAGGCTCAAATAGATTTACTAACATGGATGATAATAGCATGGGGCGTTCAAGAACAATGTTTCATGATAGGAGATCAAATACTTACCATAGATGCATATGAAATCTATTTCTTTACTGGGCTTCCCCATAGAGGGATTGACATCTCATTGTATGGGCACATGCCAGGATCAGAAAAAACAACAACTTACCTGAGGAAACATTTTTTCCAGGGTCTCAACTCAAATATGGGAAAACTGACATAAAAACCATTTTGAGACTTCCTTTTAGAACTATGTACTTCACTATTTCATGACTGTGTGGAATTTCAACGCTTAATTATCTCACTAAAGACAAGATGCATATTTCAGTGGAGTGCTCGTAGCCTACGATATTCAACTGTCGTGAAGGATTTATTTCTGATCTCATAGGGAAACTAACTAGAGAAAAGATTGGAAAACTAAAATGCTTTGGGAATGGTGTCATTGTGATCTCATTTTATCTAGAGAGAATTCCCCTTCTTTCCCCACAATAGGTTCTTGTAGCTGCAGGAGGACCTCGAGATCCTCATATTCTTTTGTGGGTTTCATTGATAGCACACCATGGAGGTGATGACCCAGTTGTGAGATGCACTCCTGAGTTTTTTGGGTGGCTGGAATTTCACATCATCAAGGTCGAGGACTTTCCATATGTAAGCATGGATTACACTAGTGATCTATATATCCCACTTCCAGTAGGGATGCAGTGGGGTGACATAGGTAAAAATTTCACATTTTTTTTTGTTTGTGTTTTCAATTTTTTTGTTTTTCTTTTTTGACATCCAAAACTAACTATCTTAAATAATTGTGTAGATGCGGGCCAGGTCAGAAAATCAATATTATGATGCTTTGACAGATGAGGTGATCAGCCAACACCTCTTGTGGTACCAAACCCCGATGTAGTAGAGTCTTTGACTGAGCTTGAGTGGATGCTAGAGAGGTTAACTCTAGACATCCCATAAACTAGGATTGATGATTTTCCTCTCCATTACCAGAGGCATGTCATGGGAGTTCCCGGACCGATCAGTCACTTGCTATGACAAGTAGCTCACACCATTATCTTCTACCATGATCATCACCATGCTTAGTTGCTTGTCATAGGGCTATATTTTATTTTTTGTGATATCTAAATGTTCGGATAATAAAGGCCACAAGGCCTGATATGTCTTGGATTGCATTTTGTAAAGACACACTTTTTATATACATTTTATTAATGGAAAACACTATTATTATCTTAGTTTATCTTGTTCAATATGTGGATGGATATTGTTTTCTTTCTTACAATTGTTACAAATGTCGATTTAACACATAATTCGTCAATGCATTAGTTAATGTGTTTAAATGTCTTGGAAAGTGTTGATATTCAACATAATAAAATTGACTCTCAAAGATATGAACCCGCAAAAACATTCTTAACATTTTTGAACTTCTTACTAAATATACATCATTTAAATATAATACTATGAGTTGAGAATCTAACCTAATGATCAATTGACGAATGAAAAATGAAATTCCGCCAGATAATAGTTCAATAACTACACTATATTCTACGATGTTATTCGTTGTTCGACCAAGTAATATTCCATGAATACTAACTAACTAATCAATGGGAAAATAAATATCTCAGGTTGCGGAAGACAAATTCTAAGTACTATGACTAGCGCCATCAGAAAATCCAATGTAAGTTTGAGGGAGCGTCGACATCTGCAAATCAAGTGTAACACAATATAAGTAGGAGAAGTAGCATAAAAACGTAAAAAGATGCTAAATTTGTCACACACTCATAAAAATTATGATACGGGTAAGTACAAAATATTCACGGAATGAATTACGCATAGTATTTCTTTAGGGAAAGACCATTTCTGGGCTTTCCTAGAGGAATGTCGTCATAATCAACTAGCTCACAAGCCCCTTTTTCCAGTACATGTTTTACAATGTAAGGACCATGCCACATGGGATCGAATTTATCAGCACCTAGTTTATCATGCTCTTAATCATAGACCAAGACTAGGTTAACTTCTAAATATGGAGGATTTACATTTTGATCAAAATGTTCCTTAACCCATTTCTTATGAGTCCCACTAGCTAATGCAACATCACAGTGAGTCTCTTCTAGTCGTGCTAAGTATAAAAAATGTTCCTCCTTGGCAGAAGTGACTAGTAATAACTCGATTTCCAATTTCAAAGACGGGATTTCAGATTCAATAGGAAAAATGACTTCCAGACCATAAACCAGCTGGAAGGGAGTAAAGTCAATCAATTTTTTTGCTGAGGTACGATATGCCCACAAGACTGGAAAAATAATGACATGCCAATATCGTTTATGAATTCTTAAAATCCCTTTAATCATGGCGGTAAAAACCTTGTTAATGGGTTCTACTTGTCCATTCTCTTGTGGGTAATATGGATTATAACTGTCGTGACACAAGCCTAGCTTTGCAGAAAGTTTGGTCATCATAAAGTTTCAAAAATGGATACCATGGTCCATGACGATGGCTTGTGGAACACTGAACTTGGAAATCACACAATTGAATATGAAAATGGTTGCATTTTTTCCATCATCCTTATATGTAGGCATCACCTCAACCCATTTTGTAAAATAATCCATTGCTAGGATAATATACACATGCCCCTCGGTCGATTGAGGGTTACATGTAATTAAATCGATGCCCCATTTGCAAAAAGTATCGATAATAATAAATTGGTGAAAAGGAGCTGGAGATGCACGTATTTTGTGATGGTAAACTTGGAAATTATGACCCTTTTGGACCATGCTTATACAATATTTCAACATCAAAGGCCAAAAATACCCTACATGCAATATTTTCTGGGCAGTGGAAAACCCTGACATATGACTGCCACAAGCTCTAGAATGACAATCATTTAATGAATTTTCGGCTTCCTCGTGAGTCAAACATCACCAAAAGATGGAATTAGCACCATGACGATAAAGTGTATTTCCAACAATAGTGTATTGTTGGGATTAGTACCAAATATGATGACGATCAGTTCGAGACAACTTTGGCCGAAAATTATGAGTTTGAATATACACGATAATATCTCCATACCATGGATCTAAAGAACTCATAAGAAAGAGTGATTCGTCTGGAAGAAAATCCTCTACCATACTTTCTGTCTCAGCATAGGGAAAGTCACATAACAACTCAAAAAACATCAATGATTTCTTGGACTTATATATATATTTCAAATTATAAATCAAATCCTTGTAAGATAAATATCCATTTAGAATATTCCCCCCCTAGCAACTACCTAGTAAGAATTTACACCATAGGGTTGCAGTTTGAAATAATTTTTGTTTTGCATAAGAGTACATAGTGACGAAAATGTCGAAAAAATTGAACTACTTCCAAGGCCAATTTCTCCACATTTGCATATTTTACCTCAGTTTTCGTGATATTTCTACTCAAATAGTATATCACATGTTCATCATTGGACTCATATTCTTGAAATAAAACCATGCCAATGGTGGCATCAAAGGTATCTAAATACAAAAATTAGTCTCGATGATATTCAGATGAATCCAATAATCGTGTATGGGTAACGCGTGTTTGAGTGCATCAAAATATTTTTGAGCAATCTCATCCCATATAAATGAGATGCCCTTTTTCAATAGTTAAAAAAAAACTTTATTTATCTTGGCGTAGTTTGGGATGGATCTACGTAAAAAATTTTCTTTCTGTTGCAAACTTTGGAGTTGGCATAGGTTGAAAGGAGGAGGCAGATTCTAAATAGCCTCAACCTTGAGCAGATCGACACGAATGACTTCCCTTGACATGAAAAATCCCAACAATCATCCAGATTGTACACAAAAAATGTGTTTTTGAGGATTCAAGCAAATATTGTAATGTATACATATGATAAAGATAGATCTTAAATGTATCGAATGATATTCCTATTTTAGTGAATGAGTTGGTAAATCATCCAAGTAGGGTTGCACAATATGATTGATATCATGAAAAGCGTAAGACATGGACCATTGAAAGGTTGCGTCAACATTCTTTAATCCAAATCGGAGTTTCCAATAATCAAAGGGTCCCCATAGATAAATGAATGCAGTCTTATGCTGATCAGCAAGGAGTATGTTGATTTGGTTGTATCTGGAAAATCCATCCATGAAAAAAAATATTTAGTTCCCGACACAATCGTCGATAATTTGATCGATATAGGGTGTAGGATAGTTGTCCTTGGGACAATATTTGTTAATATCTCTATAATATACGCATACTATGATGGTTCCTTTCTTTTTTTTTACTGGAACAATATTGGAAACTTAAACAGTCAAGGGAACAAGATAGATAAAACTTGCTTTAAGTAGTTTTTCAACCTCAACTTTTATAGCAACAACCTTTCTTGGATGCACTGGAAGTAATCTCTGTCTGGCAGGTTTGGCATCCAGGTAAGTATTTATTTCGTGAACAACTATTTTAGGCTCAATTCCTTTCATTTCCTCATAGGACTAGGCAAAAATTTCACGGAATTCTTGAAGCACATTTGAATCTCTTCAAGTGAGCATGAAGAACCTATGTGAATGTTCCCAATAATTCATGATTTCATTGAGATTTTTATTAGAGTATTTATAGATATGTTTCCAAAATTATTTTCAAATTTCGATTAAAGAATATATATATGACATTCATGATTATCTACGATCTCAAGGAAAAATATAGTAGAAAATCATTCTCGATTTTATCAAGGCTAGGTAAAAAAGATGAACGATGATGATAATCATCCCATGGAATTTCATCCAAATCCATTATTTCCATGATGCTTTCATCTATTCAAAACATTTTATCTAATGGATCAGGGAATGAAATTGGTTCCAACCAAGATAATTGTGAATAATCATCAGTGATCGCATTCACTCGATCAATTTCAGGAGATGGTGGATCGAAAAATAGTTGCACTCCCTGATAAGCTAATTCAAATAGGCTTAAAGGCATCTCATTTCCAAACGAGGTGAATTAAGATTCTAAAGGCATCATCCACGAATCAGAAGATTCCATAGTGCTTGATGTGATCATATTAACCTGGGAAATGTTAGAAGAAAGGTTAGGTGGAGGGAGTGCAAAAATTCCCATGAGTGAAGAATCTTTGAGAAAACCAACACGAACATCTTCATAGTGAGTAATTGTTTCCCCACGAAAGGTACACTACCAATAGAGTTAGGGTTTGAAGTGTAGTATGATAACTAGTCTACTTTCACTATTTTCCCTTGATGAGGAAGCATTATCATTCGAAAGAGCGATGAGACCACTACATACATAGCATATGTCCAACTTCAACCAAGTAAAAGGTTGTAATCGAGCTGGACATCAACGACTTCAACTTTGATTATGATTGTCTTACCTTATAACTCTATGGGAAAATCATTTAGAACCCCATAAGGATGAAAATCTCTTCCACCAAATGATTTCATAGTGGTAGGAGAGTTATTGATGGTTGGAGAACCCAAAGCTTTCCAACAAGCAATAGACATGATACACGTAGAAGCTCCTTCATCAACTACTGTGTGTAAAACTAGTTTAGTTTTGACGAAAACTGGTATTTGAAATGCCAATTGATGTGGGAGTCTAGGTATATGAATTTCAAGGTCAAAGATAATAAGGTTAGAATCTTGAGGATAAATTTCTCTGATAGCTGACAATAGAAAGTTCCTTTATGTTGGACATGTTTGCAGCACTTCAAGGGCAGACATCATTGAAGGAGACATTGACAGATCTTCAACAATGTTGTATTTCTGAGCAACTCTAGCATGAGGGTTAAAATCTGATTCATGAACAATGCCTTTAGGAGGAGATTGAATTACCATGTCAGAATTTGGTTTTTAAATTTGCAATGGTTCAGAAGGAGGAGGAAATGATGTGGAAGGTTGACTAGATGGACTAGTATCATTTCCATTTACTACATGACCCTTAGATCTGTAATCTTTAGATCTCATGGCTACCATCACTTGCGAAGACATCATCATGATATCCGACAATGTGGAAGAATAGGATTGATTATGTGAAATCATCTTACTATCTTGAGAGGGAAAAGGGTCTTTCAAAATAGTAGGAGTAGGAAAACCTTTAACGAATTTGATAACCTCTACCTGATGTGGGAATTCCTTGGTGTAATGATATTCATGAAAAATCAAGAAAGGATAATGAGGCTTCTTCTTTTCGTCATAGGGTTAATTTTTGTTTGGTTTCTCTTTCTGAGAATCATTTTTTTTTCTTTACATTTCTCTTTCTTTTTACCTCTAAACAGTCAAGTCGATGACATCAATCTCAGAAATAATTTTTGGAGAAAGGCTTTCATTGGGTGAATCTTGTATAGCCAAAGTCTTATTTTTTTAATTATTATTTTTACCCTTAGACTGATGGCTAACAAAATAAATCACACCATTAGAAGCATGAGGTCATGTAGGGGTTGAGTCTAGTTGATCTGAAATTTTTGGGCGAGGTAGATTTGGGATTTTCTCATACAAAGTGCTAGACTATGTATAAGCTAGGTCTAGGTACTGGGCACGAACAATTACCTGATCTTCGGTTACAACACCTCCTTTGGAAAAATCCTCAGTAATGATGGGAAGTAATGATTTTGTGAACCATTCAGCCAAAATTTGATCTGGAATAAAAACTTTGACTAGACGACATCGACACCTACATTCATGTATATGGTTTGAGATGTGGATATATTTCTATATTTTCAAGGAAGTCAAAAGTTCAGTACCAGTGTAATATCGAATTTTTAGCTGAAAATGTGTCAAAAATGTTGTCTCTAAGGAGTTGAAGTTATGGAAAGAGGCTCGTGGTAATTCGATATACCATTTTCTTGCTGAACCAATTAAATTTCATTGGAAAAGGTGTAATATAATGGAATCATATATCAATGAATTCGACTCACACCAAAGGTGATATATCATAACATGGTTTGATGGGTCCTCTCCTAATTTTCCTTCAAAATTTGGGATATCATTGGGAAAATTAGTACGAATTGTCGGCCAAAATGGATAGTAGTAGATAGGATCATTCGTTAGCCGAGAAAAATCTAGAAAATCTAAAGTTGTGATAAACAAAAACTGTCGGTTGGGGTCTTGTTGTGAATATTGATAACCCTGAGGGCTAAGTTCGGTACTTGGAGGGAGATACCCAAGATATCCTGGACTAGCTTGTGCGGTTGGTATTTCCATTCCTCCAGGGTAACCAGGGTGATACATACCAGGTGGTGGTTGAAATGGAATTTGAAAAGTATGACCTAGGTATGGTTGACTTTGAAAAGGTGGACTTTGATCCATTTCAACCAAGTAGTATTGTCTTGGTAAAGGTTGAATTTGAAAAGGTTGGCCTTGAAAATCTTGAACATAAGACCAGCTTGATAAGAAAATGCTTGAGGGATGGTTGGTGTAGTTTGTTGAACCAATATTTGAGACGTAACTTGGATCATTTTTTGTGATATTCTCGGAATATTTGTTTGGGGTGAACTTGGAACCAGTTTTTGAACATATGTTTGAAAATTACATTGAATAGGTGTTTAAGGACTACCTTGGACAGGTTTTTGAACTGGTTGCTAAACATTTTTTATGGAGTTCCTTGGAAAGACTGTTGGACAGGTGTTTTTGGAATCCCTTGGATAGGTTTCTGGAATTGTATTGGAATACCTTGAATAGATATTTGTGGAATATATTGTCCAATAGGCTTAATAGGTTGATAGGCACATGTGGAGAAACTTGAATAGGTTTTTGAACAAAAATAAGGGTTCCAAATAGCATTCATCCATGGGAAAGGAGCACCAATCAAGGGTTGAAACACAACAGTTTGACCTGGACCGACCTAAGGTATCTAACCATAATTTTCATTTTTTCTAGCAAAAGGTTTCCCTCCAACCGTAGGATATGACCTGACAAAAGGTTGTCTTGCAGGTGGAGGATAAGGTGGTTGCTCCCCATGTAGATAATAAACACCACTTGGGTTTATTTGAGGATTACCTAAATTTCTAGGTACCATATTAATATATTGTTCTAATGCCAAATGTACTTCAGGCTTGGAAGTCATGCTCTGAATAGTAGAAGTAGATACACCAAATGAAAAATTAAAAGTTTGAGGGGAAGGAGAGGATCCTAAAAAAGTTCTAGAAATTGATTGGTACCCAACAGGAACCAACGGACCACCATATAATAATGAATCTGGTGAGCTTTTAAATATAGAGGTATCAGTAGGTATAATCCCATAAGGCATTCCTGACATATTTTTTCTCTCTTAAAAGTAATAAGGAGTGTGGTAACATGGAATACCATGACCAAAATAGTTCAAAGGTGTGAAATACCAAGGATTTGGTCGGAAAGGGTCAAAAGGAAGTCTTGGGAAAATTGTTAGTTAACCAGTAGAAACAGGAGTATGTGTTGATTATTCCTCCTCTTCCAGTAATACCTTCAATACTGTAGCTGGCTTTAATTATAATTTTCCTTCGCGGTGAAGGTGGTGCGAGAGTAGGGGCTATAGAAATTGAAGGTGATTCAGATTTAGAAATAATATATTCAAGTTCGTCAATTTCTAGTTCAGTGAATTATGTATCCAAAACTTCATCGATATTGTATACTATGTGAACAATTTCAGTAACTTTTGTCACATATTGAATCAAGCATGATTCTAATTCTTGAGGTTGAATCACTTCGGTTTCTGTTGAAATGTGCAACAAGAAACAGTGAAATGGGCATCTGGAAACAACATCCATGATCCTAGTGAAAATTAATCACCTACACTAGGGTGGGGCCCACATAGGTTATTTTTAGGTGTATGTCTATTTATAGATATATGGTGCATGTCTATTTATATAATGCATGTCTATTTATATATGCATTTCTATTTATAGATGCATGTTTATTTTTATTATCCCTTAATATTAGATGGACATTAAACTGTAATCTATTCTCAATGTGGACTTGAAAATAGTTAACTGAAGTGGAAAATTAGTTAGCTAAGTGAATTTTAAGTTAAAATGTTGGTTGGTGGGACATGCAAAGTAATTCTAGTTGTAACAGAGTGATTCTAGTTGTAACAGAGTTGGAAGTGCAGTGGTGCATTAGTTAATGCAAGTTGTAAATGAGTTTAACTCAGTTAAGTGAGTTAAAGGCAGTTGTGCTAGTTGTAACTACAGATACACTAGTGAGAGATCAAGTGAATTAAATATTAATTAATTCACATGTAGTGATCTCACATGAAAATGATGTTTTTACTATTATTAACTGCATGCATCTCAGTTCCAATGGAGACCCAGTTGAGACAAGGTGAAAGGGAAGTGTAACTATCAGTTGTGATATTAGCTAGCTACCTAGGTGTATTTATAACACCATAGGATACCCATGATACTCAGCACAGTTGAGGAAGGTTGAAATTCTTTTTGATTAAGGATTGCATTCATCAGGAACTGCGTGAGCAAGGCAGGTTGTCTCGAGACAGTAAATTGGCTAAGGAACTTGCCAATTTTTGTATAACAGTGTGAGACAATTTATTGATGTACTGAGGGCTCTTGTGAGAAGAGTTTTTTATGTAATTGTTTCATGATTCCTTGTGGAATATAAAATATATGATAGAGGGTTTTTGTGTAAGATTTCCTCGGGAATATCTGGTGTTGTGGTTTTGATCTATTCTTCTTTGCTTCATGTGATTGGCAATTGTGTTGTTTTTAATTCTGCAAAATATTTGTAGAAGTGATTCAATATTTAACTATAGTACATTGTTAGATCAAGTGAATCCAAGATATACATGCATGTTATATAATTTCTACATGGTATCAAAGCATAGGAAATTGTAGAAGTGAAGCAGGAGCTGAGTTTGTTGGTGGATAGAATTTGAATTTGCAGAAAGACTTTCTTGGTGCTATAGGTGATTCAAGATCAAAATGGAATTCAATGGCTTGAGGTTAGAGTATGCACTCGAGGGCAGCACGAACTACATTTCTTGGAAGGACAAGATGGAGGCAGTACTCAAAGATAATGGCTTGAAGGAATTCATTGAAAAAGATGTTCCTAAGCCAAATGTTGCAGATGTTGCAAATCTTGATGCATGGCAAAAGAAAGTGGCAAGGGCGAGTAGGATCCTATTGGAGGGAGTACAAGAACACATTATCCCAAGCCTCCATGCGAAAGGCACACCATATGCTATGTGGAAGGCTTTGACAGATCTATTCCAAAGCAGCAGGGACCATAGGAAATTGGTGCTCAAAGATCAACTCAGGAAGATCAAGATGGAAAAGAACGACACTATTCTGGTATACTTAACAAAGTTTCTCCAATGTCAAGATGAACTTGGGAGTGTACAAATAACTGTCGATGCTGATAATTTTGTGATTTTGGCTCTCCTAGGACTTCCTAATATTTGGCATAGTTATGAAGACTCTATCAACAGACGGGAAAAATTTCGAGATTGGGAATGACTATGGTCAAATATGGTGCAGGAGGAGTTCAGGCGGAACACCAGAGATCGCTCTTCATCAAAGCATGATGATGAAGAGGATTATGCTTTGGCTGCTAAGGCAAATGAGGGGAAGGAGAATAAATTCCATTCCAAATCTGAGGTCAGTGAAGATGGCAAGGAGCACAACATGTCCAAAGTGAAGTGTTTTCACTCTCATGAGCATGGACATATTGCCACAAATTTTCCACAGAAGAAGAAGAACAATAAGGTTGTTGGAGCTACAACTGGTGAGGCCCTTGCCTCACAATTTTATCTTGACTTCTCACTTATTGCATGCATGGTGTCAAGTGTAATGAGTTCAATGTGGTACTTGGATAGTGGTGCATCTTTCCACGTGACGGGAGACAGAGAAATTTTCAGTAGCTTGCAAGAGAAGGACCTCCAGGTGCATTTTGAAATGGGTGATGACAAAAGGTATAGTTCTATCGGAATTGATATTGTTTCTTTCCAAAGGAATTCAGGTAAACCCTTCTTTTTGAAATATGTAATTCATGTACCAGGCTTAACGAAAAATTTAGTTTCAGTTGCAATGTTGGAAGATAAAGGCTATGATGTGGTCTTTAGTGAAGGTAAAGCCTTTCTTCAGCATAAATCCACAAGTCAAGTCAAGAAGATTTGGATTCGTGTGAAGAATATATATAGACTTTATGTAGATGTGATTTCTACAGAGCTTCCAACCATGTGGAAGTGTGAGAAATCCATGCAATTGACCCTTGAGAGGGAGCTGGATTTGCATGCAGGTAAGAGTGAACCTCAAGATCTGGAGCAGCCACATGCGAAGGATCATGGAGGGGGAGCAACCACTCATGTAGAGGAATTTCAAGCCAGATGTGAAGAGGGAGTGCATGCAGCTATACCACCAAGTGATAGGTGGGAAGACATGCATGAATAATCCCAAGAATAAATTTTAGGCAAGATTCATTAAGATGGTGTGGGTCTCATGAATCGAACCTGGCTACTACGAGCCCACAGAGAAGCAATAGTAGGATCAGTTGGATTGATGCAGTCAGATGTCATGAGGACATAAAATCGAAGTGATAGTGTTGGATACTGGAGCGTAGATCAGAGTTGGCAGAGAGTGCAAAGTGCATGGATGCAAGTGTCAGCAGCGCAGTGGATCCTGAAGACATGTGCAGTAGCTAGCAGAAGTCAGAAGAATTTGATGATAGATGCATTATACTGATTTATTTTTTTGGAGGCTATTCAGTTTTAGAAATGTTGCATGCAAAGGTTGCATGTGAGAGAAACACTAGAGAAGTGTTGCATGGTGCATGCATGGATTTGCATGTCACATGAATGGAGTTGCATGTTGCATGCAAGGGTTGCATGTCACATGCATGGAGTTGCATGTCACATGCAAGGACATTCCTTTCTTGTTGAGAGGGAGTGTTGAAGTTTGCAACAAGAAACAGTGAAATTGGCATCCGGAAACAACATCCGTGATCCTAGTGAAAATTAAGCACCTACACTAGGGTGGGGCCCACACAAGTTATTTTTAGGTGTATGTATATTTATAGATGTATGGTGCATTTCTATTTATAGAATGCATGTCTATTTATAGATGCATTTCTATTTTTATTATCCCTTAATATTAGATGGAAATTAAACTGTAATCTATTCTCAATGTGGACTTGAAAATAGTTAACTAAAGTGGAAAATCAATTAGCTAAGTGAATTCGAGTTAAGAGGTTGGTTGGTGGGACATGTAGAGTAATTCTAGCCATAACAGAGTTGGAATTGCAGTGGTGCATTAGTTAATGCAAGTTGTAAATCATTTTAACTCAGTTAAGTGAGTTAAAGTCAGTGGTGCTAGTTGTAACTGCAAATACACTAGTGAGAGATCAAGTGAATTTAGTATTAATTAATTCACATGTAGTGATCTCACATGAAACTGATGTTTTTACTATTATTAACAGCATGCAAGTCAGTTCCAGTGGGGACCCAGTTGATACAAGGTGAAATGGAATTGTAACTATCAGTTGTGATATTAGCTGGCTACCCAGGTGTAGTTATAACACCACAGGATGCCCATGATACTCAGCATAGCTGATGAAGGCTAAAATTCTTTTTGATTAAGGATTGCATTCATCAGGAACTGCGTGAACAAGGCAGGTTGTTTGGAGATAGTAAATTGGCTAAGGAACTTGCCAATTTTTGTATGACAGTGTGAGACAATTAGCTGGTGTATTGAGGGCTCTTGTGAGAAGAGTTTTGTATGTAATTGTTTCATGATTCCTTGCGAAATATAAAATATATGATAGATGGGTTTTGTGCAGTAAGATTTCCCCAGGAATATGTGGTGTTGTGGTTTTGATCTACTCTTCCTTGCTTCATGTGATTGGCAATTGTGTTGTTTTTAATTCCACAAAATATTTGTAGAAGCAATTCAATATTTAACTTTAGTGCATTGTTATATTGGGTGAATCCAAGATATACATGCATGCTGTATAATTTCTACAGTTTCGATTGTCTCAAATTCTACAATGGTAGATGTTTTAGGTTGTTCTGAGGTCCCAGATTCTACTGATTTTGACTTCTCAATTTTAATATTTTCCAACTAACTTGATGTATATTCATGGGACAATCCCTGCACTCTACGCAAATGGCTCGGTAAATTAGCCATGATGATTTTTTATTAAGAATTCAAATAATATTTACAATTTACACCTAAGGTTTGTAAAAACTAAAAAGAAACAATTAACACACGCTAGTAAATCTGAGTCAAACAATGAAAACAAATTTTTCACAACGAAATCACTAGTTGGTGATGAAATCGAATGTCGCAGAGATCAATGTGAAAAATGAATAAAGATAGAGCAGGTGGAACTAGTTACCTTTACAACCTACTTAATGAACACGACCTGGTGCAATTAACTCCACTTATGCCATCTCGAGTGAAGAATACCCTCCAAAAAGGTCCAAGTGATTTTAGTTAATATTTTTTCCAGGTACAACAAAGAATTACGGTCTATCGTCACCTTAGTTAATAGCCCTAATATTATGGTCTCTAAGGTTACCGCTTACAAAAATTTAACCTGGTGGGATAGTTGTAGATCAGACATACACGCAATGGAAAAGTAACAAAGCTCAATCCCCTTGAAAGTTCCGCAACATGGTTAATCTAAGGTGTACTTCCAAGTGACTCCAAAGTACCTTTCGACACCATTTGTAATGTGTGAAAATCACTCTATTGTAACCAATGAAGTGGGGTCAATCACTCAACTAGGTCCGATATGATCTCGTGCTTAAATACCTTGTTAGAGGAGCTTCCCAGAGCCAAACTGTAATAAATGGATTTACTCCCTATCACAAAATTCTAGTGTTTTTTTGGAGCTTTGGAAAGTTAACTTGCTTCCCTATTCCAAATTCCTACAATATGATCTAATGTAGATGGAATGGGCCCTAAAAATATACAAATTCTAATTGATTTTATTATTGTTGTATTTTAAAGTTCTTATTTACCCAATGTGTAAATGGATGTGAAATTGATTATATAATAACCTGACCCAAAACTTTAATGCAATCAAATATGATATTGTGATCTCTTTATTTCGATGAATTCCTAATTACGAGAACGAGAGATTCTTTTCAATTTTTCAAAGAAAATTATGCAATTCCTAATTTTACCATATCCCTTTTCACAAAAGAAATTTTTTACTTTGAAATGACCCAAATGCGGAAATCAATCTTTCAAATTTCAATTTGTTCAACAACTCAAAAACCATGAAACTTTCCTTTGCCAATCAATCACTCAAATTTTCCAAAATGCATAATAAACCAATCAATATCGTAAAATGAATTTGCTCAAATGAATGCTATGAAATTTACATTGTCTAAAGTGTAATTCTGAAAAATAATAATAATAATAATAAAATAATAAAATTAAAAAATTAAAAATTAAAATTAAAATTAAAATTAAAAAATTAAAAAATTAAAAAAAAAAAAATCAACACTGAAATAGAAAAATGACCTTTTGTTTCAAGTTCCATAGAGGAAGAACTTCTTATCAAAACACTTATTCTTGAGAAACCCTACCTTTCATTAACTAAAAAAAAATCACAAATGAGAAATATAACCACTAAATATGATATGTTTGAGAGGAAAAAGACAAGAAGACATTAAATCAGGGTCAACCAATCTTTTTTTTGATGGATCCACAAGCAATTAAATAAAGCCTTTACCCTAATTCATGAAAACAAAAAATTATTAAAACTTCTTCACAACATTAAATCAAACTAACAAAGACTATCTAAAGGTATAAACAAGTATAATGAAGCACTAAAAACCAAAATTTCAGACTTTAATGAAAGGAAAACTCAAAATCTCAAAAATTCCAAGCATGTGCACATGCAAGCAGTGTAATTCAGTGTGCATATGCATTGTTACTAAGGGAAAAGTGCGCAGATCTACGCTATGTTGCTAAAGAGGTGTTCCAGGTGGATATCGGTGGCCACTCGCCTATTCCACTTAGACCCCCACCATTGTTTCTTTTAGTTTTTCAGTTTCCCTAATTGTAGCACAATTTACTATTTTTGGCAGTTTTTTGGGTCATGACCTTTCGGAGCCATTTTCAGGTATCATGTGCATCAAACAAATATTGTATACCAAATTTATGTTCTTAGGAAATTGATGTACCAATTTACCCCAACGAGGCCCATAGTTTGGTGTTTCATCTCCTAGGGTTAGGTTTTTGGATGTTTAGGGTTTTCCATTGTTTCTCAATAATAAATAGGCCTTCAGACCTCATTTTAAAACAGTTCAGAGGCTTGTAGAAACCACATCTCTTCTTAGAGATAAGCTACCAACGACCTAGCTAGTTTATTTCCATTATGTCTATAAGCATATTTCAGTTATGTGACATTAATGAAATGAAGCCTTATTTCTGCTACATATTTGTGTTAATTTGTATTTCTGTATTTTATTGCGTTCCTACATAAGTATGAATCAAGAGGAACCATGCAGTTCAAGAAAGTTTAAGAAAAATTTAAAATTCAACCAAACAATTCACAATATCGAAACTTTCATTATCTTGCAAACACTCAAGAAAGGCTATCAAATAAGGTTCAAAAACCAAAACAAGGAGATATTGAAGAACAAGACATTCCCCAATGGAATCATCAATTTGTTATGGAAGACTAATTTCTAATGCAGACAGAAGCAATCTCCCTAGATTTAATATGTGACTCTAATAACAAACATACAAGAAAGAAAATATTTCCCTGATTTTATCTATAATTAATCATAAACAAGAATGGTAAGAGATGAAATCCATACCCTTCATGAAATGTTTGATGAAGATCCCCTTTGTGATTTGATGCATATCCTCAATGCTTAGAAACCAAATCTACAAACATAGAAACAACAAGAGATAAAAAGCATATGAATAATAAATGATTCAATACAACTCATACTAGTGATCAAGGAAAATAGTACCAAATATAATTTCAATAGATAAATGGAAGCAAAATACAACATACATCAACTCCATTGAACAATACAATGGGAAGAAAATTTTATTTATATTAATCTCATAAATAAAAGATTTACACAACCTTGGCCTTGATGAAGTCTGGCTCCTCCCAATAATCTTCCAATATTCTCATTATATGACAAGCCTTCCAACCTTATTTGAGAAGCATAAGTTTATTTTAGTAATCCTCCCAAACCCTCTAGCTTGGGTTTGATTTATAGACCAAGAGGAGGAGGCTTGAGATCCTCATCTCAAGGATGATATCCTCAAAAGGTAGGATTAGGGTTTCTTAAAGAATGAGAATTAGATCCATGGAGAAACGGATCAGGATCGAATAAGCATCACCTTGAAGCTTTCAATTGGGAATTATTAGCCTAACAAATATTCTAGATTTCACTTTTTTATTTTCACTTTCATTGAGCATGTGCACAGTTTATAATGGAAGACAAAATGAACTTATGTGCTGGATTTGATGTTAATAGTTGTGTATGCGTAAAAGTTGGCTAGGAAAGTGTGCAAGTGACTAAAAGTAGGTTTTTAGACCATGAAATTAGGAATTTTCATTCACATTAGGATTGTTTGAACTTATAACCTTGCAGGGGAAAGATTTGGAACATATTGATGGATAGCAAAAGATCCAGTTTGATGGTCATTTTCCATGGTGACAAGATGAAGTGTAACAACGCGAGCATGGAACAGGTTACCACATAATCAACCTTTTTCATGGGAGATACCACTTTCATATAAGTACCATTTATGGAAACTAGTTTATTGAGAGTCAAATTAGGACCAATGAACGAAAGTTGGTCAATGGTGACGATTATTCCTTCATGCAAGAAACACATCACACGAAAGAGTGAAGAGGCAAGAGATCCCATGTCATAAACATGGTCATTCCCAAGGAGTAAATTAAAATTAAAAGGGCCTTAGACTACCATCACATTGATATAGAGAATATTTCCTCCCAAATTAATAGGCAATTAAGGAAGGATCCCGAATGATTGACTAGTTCCTATGTTAAAGGGAACCCAATTCTCATTAATGGGCACAAGTTGCGGAGAATCAAAAGCTTTCCAAATGTTTAAATACATAATGCTAACATATGCACCTTTATCTATGGATTTTCTAGGTACATACATATTGCAATCATGTACTATTATCTAGAAGGCCATGTAAGGAGGAAGATGATATCCTACCAGTCGACTCCAATCAAAGGAAGTGATCATACTACTTGGAGGGGGTGTCATCAGAATGGGATAATTTCCCCCTTGTGCTATGAAAATGGGATAAATACTTCCATGTGCTATGGGAATGGTAGGATTTCCCCATTTTGTCGTGGGAACGGGAGGATCACCCCCTATGTCAATGGAATAGGAGGATTTCCCCTTAGTTCATTGGAACCTGAAGAAATGAGAATAACCTGAGTGGTATGAGATTCACTCTCTACGGGAAAAGTAAAATCAGTAAAAGGTGGAATCGAGTCAACTATTTTCTCAACCAATGGTTGGTCGGGAATGGACTCATGGGATTCACATTCAAAGAGAGTGGCATTGATTGGATTCAGATTCTGATCAATCACTTCATCAACTTGTGGAGGATTGGGAGAAAGCCTTCGATAACCAACCAGAATACAAGGTTTATAAGATGTAAGGTTTTCCAACACTTTTGAGGCTTCATCCACATAATTAAAAAGTTGAATAGGATGATTCCCTTCACATAACCTACATGGGAACTCAAATTTACCTTTTTCCCCATGGATCTTACTATCACTAGTCGATTGTTTGTCACCAGCATGATCTCCAGAGGATGATGACAAAGGATAATGTGAGTCTTTGGACCACACTTATAACACTTTTGAAATACTAGGACAATCTCTTAGAAGGTGATCACCTTTACAAATCATGCAAGGGAATGTCACTTTATGTGGCTTTGAAGGTTTCTCAACATCAGTTGCATCGGTATCTATGGTTACCCCCTTGATTATTTTTCTTCTTCTTCATCTTCCTTTTCTTCTTATTCTTATCCACCCAGTTACTAACTTTGAGGCTTTCACAAGACGAAGAGGAAGAAGACCAAACAAGTGAAGAAGGAAAAGGGCCAATGATAGGATCAACTTGTTCAGGTAGAGGACTACTTGGTTGAGAAGTAGTTTGGACATTTAGACCTGAGGCAAAAAAAAACCAAACTGGAAAACCAATGGAAAATCCGAGAAGGGAAAAAATTTCCATATGAGGAGCACCAACATTTCCAAAAGAAGGAAAAGGACCAGGATTCCCATCAGACATGTTTCCTTGACTGGTAGACTCTAGAAATTTTTCCATTAGTCTCAACCTAAAATTCACTAAGGAGACGTTCCATGAGGATGATGTTGTTCCATGGTCAATTAATTTATTTTAGAAATGAAAGACACAAAATAAATCAAAGGGGTAACTAGGAAGAAGGGTTTACCAAGTAACTTTGAACTACAATATACCACCTTGGTGATCCAAGGATTTACGTATAGGCAAGCAATCTCCCAGAATTTTTTGTATGGTGTATCACAATGTACAAGGTGGCCGACTTGGTTACCTATTGTTATGCGGAATTATGAATTACAAATAAAATGAATTCCCTAAATTTGGTGCTATGCATTTAGAACAACAGATCAAATACTTTGCAGACACTTTTCCTAAGAGTAAATATACACACAGAAAGATGGAGAAACTTACTGGGGGTCCAAGCCCTTCCTATTCTCATTTTGTCGCTTTTGTTGTAGCTTCCAATCCAACTTTGATCTCCATACTAGTTCCTGCAAGTATAAACACTAAAAACAAAGATATTGCAATATACAGATGCCCATTCACCTTAATCAGTTAAATCAATGAAACATGAAACATATACATCAGCTAAGAATCCATGATATGAAAGATAGAAGCATAAACATATACATATGTGGGAAAATGAATAGCAACATTTATTAATGGATAGAAGGAGGAGGTCACAACTAGCGATTGATTTGATGTCACCAGCTCTAGCATCATCCCAGCCTCATCACAATAAACATCTCTCCAACAACATATCACTCTAATCAAACACTCGATTGAGAAACCAATAACATTTCTTTACTCTACTCCTTCCTCCTCAAGCACTAGGATCTGTGCTCAATTTATATAACAGATGAAGGTAGTTTCTCAATCAATGAATCTTTAATAGTGTGCAAGACATGTTCCCAAGCTCAGAGTTGTTAGATGGACACATGGATTCGAATTTTGATACATATGGACTCTTCTAGAAGGCACTGGCCATGTGGAGATTCCGAAACAATGATAATTTCGCTCCCATTTTACTAACGCACTCTTGAATGTCGGGAAGTGCTTTTCAGAGCACCCTTGAATGGAGGTAACTACATATGCAAAGTAGTTAGTCCCTTGAGAGACTGTGTTGGTGAGCTCATAGGTGATATAACATGTACTTCAAATCTTTGAAACTTTGCAATGAAAGTCATGGATGATTTTTTCTTGTTCTTGTCTTAGGGAATGTAGCAACTGAAATTATAGGGGATGATAGACCCTATTTCATTGGTTCTAGGGATGATGTCCAATTTAAATAGGTCATTGGGAATGGTGCCCAAATTGACCTATAATAGCTGCCCCCTAAAGCATGAAATCAGAACAATAATAACAATATTTTTTGAATGAGATGCTTTACACTGTTATGGGCTAGAACTGAAGCGGAGTGGCAACCTACATCAATCTTACAATACATTACATCATGATATATCCTCTTGATCATGAATTTTTGAGGGAAGGCATTCCCATGCTCAGCACATAAACTATCTAGTAACATGTACATAGTGCAGAAAGTCGTCTACATTGGAATGTTGCCCAATACAGACATGCCTATAGATATAGGCCCATGTTTAGATGACGATCTCTATGTAAGTTCACCATACAGATGATGTGTACAACAATCCTAAAATCACAGCCCATATGGCTGAGACTAGATCCGAGGTCTTCTTATCTGTTCACTCGATCGTTCGGGTACAATTCTAGCCATGCAAATATATGATTTATAGTCGAACATGGTAAGACATTGTTTGATTACCAGCCAATGATGTAAGATGTTAAAAAATGCAAGAGAAACACCATTGATTTCAATGGCCCTCAAGGTACTGCAGTACATTTCGTAAGGCATGAATATATTATTTGATGTGAATGGAAAACAAAATCTTTCGGTCGAAAGTCCGGAAGTGAGGATCTTGTCGATGCTGTAACAAGCCTCATGGTACAAGAAGATGATGTTTCTAAGTGAACTTCCTGGATGATGATTTGACGTCAACAGGAAGCCACTTTATTGTGAAATGGGAGTTACTGATTTCAGAGACAAAATATGACTTGATATAGCAATTATCAAGGATTACTATCATGAGAATGAAGGTTTATCAGTATTGCAAAAGGATGAGTATTCACTGGATGACTTCTCTTGAACATATTGGCGACACTGAGATGAGTTGGCAGAATTGACCCAAAATCGAAGTGAAGGTATGATGGACCATAGGTATGAATGAACCATCAAGAAGATTACATAACCCAAAGAGTCACGATGATGGAGTTAAGTGTCATGTTCAAGAGCGACCTGCTACGGTAAAAAGTTCTGTTCACTTTCCCAAATTTTATCCAATCATTTTTCGACCAGTACCTCTTTATTTTTTAACAAGATTGAGGAGGATAACATATGCTTGATCTGTAATTCAACCCTTCGGGTGAATAATGTATCGCTATTTAATAATTTAACGATTCTAGCGATGAATGAAACTCGATTCTTGCCATGATCGACAAGCCCGTTGCTATTTTATGTTTTAACGAGCCTAACAACAATGATAGCCCAGTCCTTTTTCATATTTAGAGAGTTTGAAAAAGAGGACGAAAGAAAAATCAATAAGTAATTTTTCATAAAGTTGTCGCTCGAATCTGAAAAAGTGTAAAATAATATCTGAGAGAACCTCCTAGCCATGTTCGACTAAGGAATTCCTTTTTCGTAAATAATCTATCTCACTCCAGAAAAGGGTTAAAATTATACTTAGTAGATATCAATTCATTTACTTTTACGAACTCGAAAAGACAAGTGCTTGGCAATATTTTCACATTATCAGATTCTGAAAAGAGATAAAAGAAGACTCCAGGGGTTCCTTTTTCACTATTATCAAAGCTCGAAAAAGAGATAAAAGTGTGCTTCAAGTCCTTTTTCATTTTTATCAAAGCTTGAAAAATAAGGATAAAACTATGCTTTGTGGTCAAATCATTCTTGAAATAAATCTGCACGACTAATCTTCTCATCAGTTGCAAAACCTGTTTAGAACAACTTTAAATGGATTAAAAATACATGTTTCATGATAAAATAGAATAAAACCATAGTCATAGCAATAAATATGATTTGCAAATCATCAAATGACTAATTAAAAGAGTTTTACTATTCATTTTACCTTTTGAAAGTTACCATTTTAATTTTGGAGCTCTAAACCTGTTTTTGCCCCTGAACTTCAGCCGTTGATTGCGATTGAATTTGTGGACAGTTTTCATCTTCGTTTGATCTAGGTTGGTGCCATAAACCCTATCTTTCTTTCAGTAGTCAATTCATTTCATTTCAATGCAAATTTTTAGGGATTTGGGTCCCTTAGGGTAAATTATTTTTCCAAAGAGGGAAACTCACCCTTGAGCATTGAAAACTGCATTATGGAGCACCTATATTGAAGCCTAGGTGCATATGAAACACATTTTCTCTTGTTCAAGGCTGCGTTGGGTGCAATTCACATTCTTGATTCTTACATTGTGCCCAAAATTTGCCTAATTTTTTGGATGAAAAGGAGTCTAATGAGTCTTATGGTTATGTTTCAAGAATTCATCAGACTAGAATGACAATAACTTGGAGAGAAAGAGAGCATGAAGAACAAAATATGATTGCCCTTAATGATTGGATTACTCTAAGAGCCCTAAGAGATTTTGGGTTATTAAAGTACTTCCGCTTGTCACGTATGAGGCAACAAATAGAACTTTTGGAGTTCCCAGTTCATGCATGGGATCCGAAAATTGAGGCATTTCACATTAGGAACAAAGTGGCTCCTATTACAGTGGAGGATGTGTATTTTCTGACAGGCTTGTCGAGGAGCGGCTTGCCTATTTCTCTCTACCTATTTCTCTCTCAGGATCTGCTCTCAGAGGAGAGACGGTGAGAGACTATGTTTTGCAGTATTTCTATTCAGGGGAAGATCCAAGCAAGGATGGGAAAACATACATCCGTAACATTCATGATTTACCTTTGAGAACCATTCTTTTCATGATCGCAAAGCTTTCCAGCACCGTTACACTACATGTAGCGAATAGATCTTATACGCAGTATGCGCTAGAGTGCATGGAGCCAACAACCTTCAACTGGTCTGAAGCCGCTACTTTCTCAAATAAAAGAAAAATTGAATAAGGCAAAGGGAGGAAGGAAGAAAAACTTCATTTATGGTTCAATCCTCATTTCTTTTTCCTTAGAGCAGATTCCACTGATGCAACCTCGACGTGTGACATTGGGTGTGTCTAACCCTAGAGATCTGTGGATGCGGAGATGGTTAGAACTAATGGCTAGGCATGCAGGCCAATCGTCCATCATGTTCTCGACTACATTCTTCGCCTGGCTCAGGCGACAGGTTATCGCCATCGATGAGTATGCATACACAAGCATCGACTTCCGAGGAGATCCAGACTTAGCTTTACCAAAAGGCACTCAATGGGGTGCAATCGGTAAGAATGTTTTGACCATGAATTTTTATTTTTCTAAGGTTTATACAATTTTTTTGTATTTTAATGTTTTCCCAAGACTAAAATAAAGTTTTAATGTAATGCAAATGTTGGTCGAGTTCAACCAGTGGAGGAACCAGAGCATGGAGTGGATGTAGCAGAGAGGGTTGTTGGGAGAGCAGTCCTTCAAGATTTATACATGGTTGAGACTCTGTCTGAGCCTCGGTAGCACATAGAGGGGTTGACCTTCGGGATTCCGGATTGCCGAATCGAAGAGTTACCCATGCGACTGCAGCGTCACACTATAGGCATCTCTAACTGCTAGATGCGGTTACTACATAGGATAGTTATATCTATAGCATGTTACCATGAGCATCACTAGTTTAATTTCGACATGTTGCATACATTTTGAGGTTAGATGACTAATGTGTCTTGGGCACAATTTTTTGTAAAAACCTAAAACTATATATCTATTTGATTTCAGTGTTTTCCTATGTTTATTGGGCAATACTATTCAATTATGTGAATGTATATTTACATGTGATGAAAATGTTTGTCTATAACATGATTAGCTAATGAATCAGCCAATGTGTTCAAGTTTCTGGAAATGCTTTTATATTGAATAAAATCAAAGTGTCTTTCCAAAAGTCAAACTCTTAGGAACAAATGATGCAGTATTGGATTTCTAACAATATAAACACTAGTAAGTTGTAATACCACAAGTTGTGAGTCTAACCTTATGATGATGCGTTTAATACCAAATAAAATGGCATCAGAGAGAAGTTTTATCAACGCACTATACTCAGCAATATTGTTTGTGGATCTACCAATACAAATCCCTTGAAAACTCATTAACTTGTCGTTTGGAGTGAAAATTTCCCACGTTGTAGAGGATAGATTCTACATACTACGACTAGGGCCATCAACATATCTAACAAATGGTTCCAAAGATTCAGACATCTGCGATGAAATCTAAAGCGGATTACTAACGTCAAGAAAACTCTAAAAAACAAACTAAGACAGTGAATGAAAATCAACAGCATATATATACAATATAATACAAAAAATTACTACGCTCATGATTAAGCATAGTAACGTTTCAAATACAACCCATTTCGGGGTTGTGCCAATAGAATTCCATCGTAATCCACCAACTCGTAGGCACCCTTAGCAAGAAATCTTTTGAAAATATAGGGGTCGTGCCATAATGGCTCAAAATTCCCTGTACCTGTTACATCAACTTCTTGATCATAAAGAAGGACCAAGTCGCCCTCTAAGAAAATGTGAGGCTGGACATTTTTGTCGTATTACGCCTTTATATGTCTCTTATGTGCTTCGTTGGCCAATTGGGATTCACGACGCATTTCATCAAGATGGATGAGGTTAAAAAGATGCGCTTCTTCTTCTGAGGTGTCAGGTAACAAGTCGATTGTGAGTTTTAACGAAGGTATTTCACATTGGATTGGCAAGATAGCTTCCAGACCATACACCAATTAAAAGGGAGTAAATCTGGTTGCATTTCTCACCAAGGTTCAGTACACCCACAAGGCCGAGTATAGGATAAAATGCCAGTTTATTTTACAAACTCCTACCATTCGTGGAAGCATACATTTAAGAATCTTGTTGATAGCTTTAACTTGTCCATTTGATTGTGGATAATAAGGAGTATAATTATCGTGTGAAAATCCTAACTTGGTAATTAATTCATTCATCATATGGTTGCGAAAATGATTCCCATGATCTGTGACTATAGCATGTGGGACCCCAAACCGTGCAATGACATGATTAAAGAAAAACAATGCAGATGTTTGTCCTGTGTTGTTGAATGTAGGCATAACTTCGGCCCATTTGGTAAAGTAGTCTACTGTGACAATAATATAATCATGCCCCCCCAGAAGAACGAGGGTTACAGGTCATGAAGTTAATGCCCCATTTTGAAAATGGTACTATAGAGACAACAGGATGCATTGGTGGTGGTGGTTTGCGGATTTTACAATCAAATATTTGGCACACGTGACAACTTATGACCGCGAGGATTCAATCGCGAAATATGGTAGGCCAAAAGTAATCGGTGCAGAGTATATTCTATGTAGTAGCGTATCCAGACAAGTTTCCACCACAAACCCCAGCATGAAAATCATTTAAAACCTTTTTGGCCTCCTCATGAGTGAGGCACCTTCTTAAAATTGTATCGGCGCCATGACGATAAAGTGTATCATTGACAATCAGATAATCTTTGGCTTGGTATCGAATACGCTATTGGTCAGAGCGAGAGGTATCAAGTCGAAAAGTCTGGGTCTGGAGATAAATGATAAAATCCCCATACCAAGGATCAGATGATCCAAACAGAAACAGATACTCGTCATGAATAGATGGTTCTGACGTAGTAATAATACTATCAGAGGTAAGGTCACAGAGAAGCTCAGCCAAAACTAAAGACTTATTTGACTTGGATTTGATGAATTCCAAATAAAATTCTTGCAAAATGACAATCCATTTTGAATATTTTCCCCCCAATAATTGACGTGATAAGATATAAGTCATGGGGTTGCAATCTGAAATGACAATGGTCTTCCAGAACAGGATATAGTGGCGAAATATTTTGACAGCTTGAATAGCTACCAAGGCAATATTTTCTACGTATGAATACTTCACTTCCGTATCGCTGAGATTACGACTCAAATAATAATAGATCAGATTTTCTGTCCCATTTTCTACTTGGACCAATACCATAGCAATGGTCATATCAGCCGCGGCTATATATAAGAAATAATCACTCTGATAATTAGGGGGATACATTAATGACACCTGGAAAAGAGTATCCTTGACAGCATCAAAATAATATTACGCAACTTGGTCCCAATGGAAGGGAATCCCCTTTTTCAAGAGCCGATTAAATACTTTAGCCATTTCAGCATAGTTGGGTATAAACTTCCTTAGGAAGTTAGCCTTTCCTTGAAGTTTTTGTAACTGAAGTAAATTTGATGGTGCAGGAAAATCAATAATGCCCTGGACCTTCAATGGGTCTATTCGAATTCCTTATTTTGAGACGAGGAATCCAAGAAAACGACCAGAACCAACAAAAAAAACACAATTATGTGGATTGAGTCGAATTTTGCAGTGTCGACAGCATAAAAATATGGCTCTCAAATGCATCGAGTGATCAGTCCGACTTCATCAATGTGTGGGTAAATCATCTAGATAGGGTTGAACAATGTGATTGATTTCATTGAAAGTATAATCCATTGCTCTTTAAAAAATTTCCCCAACGTTCTTTAAACCAAATGGTAGTTTTCGATAAGCGAATGTTCCGTAGGGATAGATGAATGTTGTCTCATAGTGATCCTCTGGGCGGATATTTATTTGATTTTAGCCATAAAATCCATCCATGAACGAAAATATTTTTCATCCTGCACAATCATCAATAATCTAGTCGATAAAGGGAGTAGGATAGTTGTCTTTTGGACAAGAAATATTGGAATCCTGATAATAGATGCACACTCTGATGGGTTCCTTGTTTTTCATGACAGGAACGATGTTGGAAACCCACTCAATTAGCAAAACAAGGTAAATGAAACTGGCACACAAACTTTTTTCAACTTCTGCTTTAATGGCAAAGGCCTTCTCCAGATGAATAGGACGAAGGCGTTGACGTATCGGCTTGACATCAGGGTACATATTAATAGTTTGTTCAATGATACTAGTATCTATGCCCGGCATTTCCTCATAAGACCAAGCAAATACATCACCAAATTCACAAAATAGAGAGCGATACGTTTCGAATTCTGATGGAGAATAAGACATGCCAACATGAATATTTTCTGCAATGGCAGGTTTAGTCGAAATATTGATAGAAATGGTTTCTTCAATATTTGATAAATTTCGCTCGAAATCGATTGCATTAATAGGAAAAGAATTCAAAAATAAATTTTTTATTGATGGGTGATATAGTTCACTAAGATTATTTTCTTCATAATTAGGAAGATGGGAACGATGATGATAATCTTCCCATGGTTCTCCTTCCGACATCATGGTTTCCAAAATATTCTTATCTGTCAAGAAATTTGAGGAAAAAGGATCAGATGGAGCACCAAAATATAAGGAACGATCAACCCAAACAACCAGTGACGATGATTTCAGATTCGCCGCCCAAGCCAAATAGATTGATTGCTATGCCAGCTCAATAAGGTTGGGCGGAAAAAACTCGTCCAACGTAACAATTTTAGAATCACTCTTACTCTTCCTTAAGCCAGATGGAGTGGAAGAGATCATGTAGCAGGTCTATATACTTGCAATTTTTGCTGACGTCGCAGGAAGTGGTAACGCAAAGGTTCCCATGAGATTGGAATCCTTTAAGATTCCTACACCAATGTTCTGAAGTGCGAGTTGGGGTACGTGAATGAATGAAACACTTCCATTTACCTAGGAACTAGAGGAAAATAAGGATATTTGATTGATGACTGTGATAACACCTTTATGTGGTAAGACGATCATTCTAAAATATGTAGAAACAATTGCAGTCATAGCATATACCCATGGCCTTCCAAGTAAAATACCGTAGTCAAGGGGTCCATCAACAACTTCAACTTCAACATTCACTGTTTTTCCCCATATTTCAACATGCAGATTATTGATAATACCGCAAGGCTTATATGTACGTCCGTCAAAGGCCTTCAACGTCATTGATGATTGAGATAAGCACGGCGAGCCAAGTGAATTCCAACAGTTTAGAGACATAATTCACGTAGATGCTCCCTCATCAATAATAGTGTGATGAACAAGGTGATTGAGAACATTTACTTGGATGGAGAATGCCAATTCTACTGCTAATTGTGGCACATAGCTCGTATGATTAAAGACTACGATATTAGAATCAGTCGGATCAATTCCACCAATTGCTGACAAAAAAGCCTACTTCTAGGAGGGACAATTTCGTAGCACCTCAAGCGCTGACATAGATGAAGGGGATTGAGCCAAATATTCAACTATATTATAATTTTGAGCAGCTCTTTCTTGAGGATTATATGTCGATTTATGAACAACTCCCTTTGGTGGCTTGATTTTCAATTCAGGAATAGCGGGTGGTGGTATCGATTCCATAGACAGATTCATGGTCGATGTAGTAGGTTGATCAGTAGCCCGACTACCATAATATTTATTACGCATTAACACCAAAATATCTGTCGATGGCTTTGTGAAAAATAGCCTAAGAACTTGGGAGCTAGAAGTTGGATCCGTAGCAACCAAATATGTGTCCGGATTCGGAAATATATCTGTCAACATAGCTGACGCATGTGAGGTCTTAACCATTTTTTAGACTTCAGCGCAGTGAGGACAATCCCAAACAAAGTGTTCCTCATTACAGATTATGCATGGATAACGAGGTTTCTAATTCCCAGACGATTGATCAGATGATATTTCTTGCAGGGTAGAAGTTTGCCTTTTCTTTGATTTCCCTTTTTTCTTACTTTCGGGTTGCTTGTCACTTTATCCTTTTTCAAATGACAAGGCATTGATTTCAGAAGAAGGCGTAGGATTAGATGCAGTAATATGATGTGTGGTTGCAGTACCAATCATACTGTCTCTGGCATGAGATTTCTTTGATGGAGGAGGAACAAAAAAAATTAGATCTTGGTGCGTTATGAATTTTTTCGTAGAGCATGCTAGCCTGAGTATAAATCAAGTATAAATATTGGGCACAAGCAATAACCTACTCTTCAGTGATGACGCCACTCATGAATATGATCAGAAATGTGAGTAGCATTAGTCTATTTAAAATTATTCAAGAGTTCCATTCCGGTTTCATATCGTATGCGTAACTGGAAGTGAGTAAAAAATATAGTAGCTAGGACAGTGAAATTATCAAAAGAATCTCTAGGTAACTCAACGTACCATTTTGTGGCCGAAACAGTGAGTGTACGCTGGAAAATACATAGTCAAACAAAGTCATCATTCAGGGATTTTGACAAACACCACAAATGATAAGTCATAACATGAGTCGATAGGTCTTCCCCAGGTTTTTCATTGAACTTAGGAATATCCGAGGGTAATTTATGAGGTATCACTGGCCACCAAGGAGCATAGTTGATTGGATCATTGGTGAACCGGTTTAAATCTGGTAACTCTAAAGTTGCAACAAAGAGAAATTTTTGATTAATTTTGGTTTGAGCATAGCCAGGGTATGATGGAATTACTTGAGAAATAGGCCTTTGAGCACTAACATAAGGAATCCATTGCTGGTAACCCAGATAGGGGTTGTTTTGATAAGCAAACGCTTGAGGATTCTATTGATCAAAACTTGGGTATGATACTTGTTGAAATGAAGGTTGAGGCATTTGCGCCTGTGGCTACCAAGGGGTCTGCCCATAAATGTTATAACCCAAATTAGGATAACTCGGATTCAGTTGAGGATAGGTATAACCTAGTTGTGGTTTTGGCATCCCATAATATGGTAGTCCAGCTTGTGAATAAATTATTTTGGGTACAGGTTGTTGTAAATTAGCCGAAGGAGTTTGAGTTTGAGAGCCCAATACTTGAGGGTATTGAGTTGAAGGACTTGCCTGAAACAGTTGTTGTACAACAGTTTGAGTCTGTAATAGGGGTAAATATGTATTAACAAGTGGAATTGATGTGGGTGCAACAAGTTGAACCAGTTGATAGGAGTGTACAACCATTTGTGGTTGGATAGGCAGAGTGGGATGCCATTGACAAACATTCATTTTGACATTAGGTTGACCAAAAAATGATGGAGTACTGTCAAAGTGTGTGACCATAGGTTGCCCCCAGCATGAGGAATATAATAAGATGGAAAATATTTCTCTCCAAATGAAAGGAGTCTAGTTGATATGGTACTAGATGGAATAGACCCATATGGACCAGCTTGATATTGCCTTGATGATGGATATAAAGGATCAAGTCGTTTAGTACTCACTATAGGTTTACTAGTTAAAATACTAGATAATGACATTAGTGAAGTCTATGGGTTTGAAGATTCACCAGAGAAAATTCCAGATAAATATTTATAACCTGATGGGACCATAGGGCCACCATGTAAATATGACTCTAGTGAAGTTGTGAACATCGATGGGGTAGCTATAACAGGTGCTAACACAATTGGAATAGATGGTCCAACTGAAGATGTTGGTTCAGGCATGGTTACTTGAAAAAATGTATACCATTTTGAATCGACGAGAATTTGAATAGGCACAAGATCAAAAAAATCATAGGGAGGTGATTCAGGAAAAGACTCGTACAGGTAAAGATCCTCCCCAAAATGAGTTGGATGTAAAGGTATTTCGTCTTGTGTGATTTCTTCAATCGAAATTAAACCAATTGGAATTAATTCACCGTTAGGCCCAAAGTATATTTCAGGAGGTTCACTGTGCGATATGGGAGACTCAATGGCTACAATAGATTGTGGGGTAACCAATTCAGGAACAACTTTCAGTCATTCGACTTCGGGATGCAGATGTTCTATAAAAAAAGAGACAGGATCTGGATCAACTTCCAATTGAACAACGTTGGGTTTGGGAGGTATGGTCTCACTGATTGGATGGATCGTGACCATGGGTAGCTGTGAGGACTCTGTCTCGACAACAGTAGATGAACCAAGATTTGTAGAAACAACTTGTGTCGACTCTGGTATATGTGAAGATGATGCTTCATCAAAGGTACTGATGGTACTGGTTTCGGTAGAGCGATGTTGCTTTCGCCGACCAGAAGTGGCTTCTGGTGGTAAAGGTGGTTTCAATGCAAGTCTACGCGAATGACGGGGAAAGGGATTTTCTTCTTCCATGATGACTGATTTATTTTATGACCTAAAACAAATAAATAAAATAAAGGGTAATGCCAGGAAAAAGGTTTACCAAGAAACTGTGAACTGCAGAATACCTCCTGGCAAACCAATAAATACGGGCAGGAAATCTCCCCGAATGTTGTGTTCGATGTATCACAATTTACAAGGCGGATGAATCGGTTCACTATGGATGGATAGCAACCTAAAATTTTCCTCCCAAATATACTTGAAGGTACGTGGAGACCCAAGTATGTATTAGCGTTGTCTAATGTGAAACCGCACAGTGAGAGCACCCCTTTATACTTTTCGTACTATAACACCTCCCGATATACCAGAAGTTACATGGATGAACTATGATATACTTAAGTACGTGAAGTGAGGTATCACACTCGAAATGTATCGCAGACAATTAACGACAGATGCTATGTTTTATGATGCTAGAACACATCTCTAGCCTAGACCTTCTAAATGTTATCGTTATGGTTCCAATGCTTTTTTAGGTAAATTGATGTAAATTTTAAGTTGATCTTGTTTATCAATTTTCCTTTCAAGTTTCACCGTGATCATGTGATGGAAATTCCTAACATGAAAACTAAAATGATAATCAAAATTTTCACTATTAGCTTTTTCAATGAAAATCTTAGCTACTAAAGGGAAAGAGAAATCAGTTTTGAGAGCAAACAACAAATAGCACAAACTAATATGCATCTTTCCTAATTTGTTCATATGCAAAACACACAATCCACTACATGCAAATGCAGGTTTTTCTTTTCAATCCCCTTAATGTGAAGGAAAAAAGGAAACTATATGCATCAAATCAACAAAAACAAATGCTTTCTTCTTTCAGAAACAATGAATTTAACAACAATTTCTCTTTCAGGAAAAATGAAGAATGGAACTACAATTTTTCCTACAAGAAACAAAGAATTTAACGACAATTTCCTCTACGAAAAAAAATGGATCTAATGTAGATAATAGAAATACTTTGAATTTTATTTTTCAATGATAAAGAGAAACACTTAAAGAGACATTGAACAAACTTACTTTTCAAAGGAGAAAGATTGAGGAAAATTCACTGGTCTCTATGAGGCATCAGACAATTGAAAACACAGCAAAAAAAAGGTTGAAAGTGATGCCAATGACAAATTAAAATGGAACTTGGTTGGCTTAGGGGGAAACACAGTCTCTGAGGGGAGACAATGCATTGCAAAGCACCCCTAAGTGGGAGACAGTTCTATGCAAAGCACTGTGTCTTGACCAATAGTGCCTTGGGTGCAGCAGAGAACAAAATTCAAGCCAGTAAACACACTTCTAATGCAATTATTTGTTTCAAAGGCCTAATAATTGAGAGTAGATGCTACTGGGTGGATAAGCAGAGGCAAAAACACCAAGGATGAAGGGAAACTCCCCAGCGGAGTTGCCAATTTGTTATGCAGAATTATGAATTACGGATAAAACACATTCCCTAAATATGGTGCTATGCATTTAGAACAACAAATCAAAGACTTTTCAGACACTTTCCCTAAGAGTAATTAGACACACAGAAAGATGGAGAAAATTACTTGGGCTCCAAGTGCTTCCTATTCTCCTTTTGTCGCTCTTATTGTAGCTTCTAATCCAACTTTGATCGCCAAACTAGTTCCTGCAAGTATAAACATTAAATAGCAAAGAGATTGCAATATACAGATGCATATTCACCTTAATTAGTGTTAGGTCCCTATAATACTAGTATATTCCCTTATTCTTGTTAGTGTAACCTCCTTATTGTTATTATTGTACCCCTGTAACCCCCATATTATTATTATTGTGCCCTTAAATTATTATTGCCAGGTCGGCTAGGATTACATTATGGCCCTACTAAGATTACATTGTGCCCTCATGGACTCCTATATATAGAAAGGAGGTTTTGTAATTTGTATCATCGAAGAATTTTTCATTGATGTAATGTATTGGAGGTTTCCCCCTCTAAGTGGCTTATTTCTAAGGCATTGATATCTCTTTTCTTCTATTTTTGGAGCTAGTTTCACAACATTTGGTATCAGAGCTTTGGATTCTAGGGTTTTCGCTGCTCCAAACTGGTCATCGTGGAATTTTCGCTATAAAGAATTTTATACGAAGGTTCAGAAGCTAAAATTTTTAGAGTTTGAAGCCAAAATCCTAAGGAACAACATTAAAAAAGTTCAAAGCTTAGTTCGCAATAGTTTTGGAGATATGATCTGTGGAAGTTACGGCGTTTTGCAGGCTTCTGAATTTAACCTAAACAGGTCATCGCGGAATTTTCACTATAACGTTTCTTATACGACGACTCAGAAGCTGAAAGTTTCAGAGAGCGAAGCCAAAATCTAGAGGCACATCATTGCAAAATTTTAGATATTGGTTCGCAATATATTCGAAGATATGATCTATGGAAGTTAGGTCTTTTTCAGGCTCCCGAATTTCATCTCAAAGAGGTTATTGTGGGAAAATATTTATAACTCTCTCTCTGAGCATCAAATTGGAATGCTGTAAAAAGTAGCTGCAATTACACGGACTATAGTTTCCTGTCTATCAATTTCAGAGCCAAAGGAAGAAACAGTGACACATGGCATGTTGTACAAGTTCACTCTATTGAACAAGTCCATAATTGGGTCATTGTGGGAGATTGGACATAACTTTGCCTTGAAAAATCCAAATCAGATCAGACCTATGACATTTGAAAGAAGATTTAGAGGGCTGCAAGGCTGAATTTTAGATATTGAGGATCTGCAATTATAGATATAATCCAATTTAAATATAGATATATGCAAAAGCAAGTAAAAGGTGTGTATTTTTTTTCCCAAATTGCATAAGTCTTGTTTGAAGAATCAAGTTGAATTGATTCCAATGGAATATTGTAGAATAGATATTAGTATTGGATTCTAAAATGGCCCCTGAGAATAATTCAACACCCATTAAGCATTTAGAAGGCTCTACTATGGCTCATGAAGGTGAAACATGACATATCAAAATTACAAGAGCAAGTGCCACAAATTTCGCTCTCGCAAAGAGCAACAAAAAATGACATGGAAGTTTTGAAGAAAGGCGTGGAAACTAATATGGATGGTTTGAAGAAAGGCATGGAATCTAGTATATATGGCATGGAAGCTAGCATGGAATCTAAGATGGATGAAATGGAAGCTAAGATCGATGAAAAAATGGAAAACATGAAGAATGATCTAAAAGCAGACATGGAAGGTTTGACAAAGTTGATACAAGAAATGTTTCCTAATGGTGAAAAGATAGTAGAGGAAACTCATGATGAGAAAACAATAAATGTTAATCGTGATTTCATAAACTATAATGTTGGCGGGAAGAACCACCATATTCCAAAAAAGGATATGAGGAAGTTTGATGGAAAGGATCCTGTAACATGGATACTACAAATGGAGCAATATTTTGATCTCAATAATGTGCAAAACACACAAAAGGTACGCATTGCAACTTTACATTTAGAACAAAAAAAATTTGTATGGTATCGATGGATTTTCTCTCGTAAAAAAATTATCACTTGGTCAATTTTTACGGAGGAAATGATAGCACAATATGAGGATATAAAGAGCAACACCTTCTTTAGCCAATTGATAAATCTCAAACAAAAGGGTTTAGTGGGGGAGCACATTGAGGACTTCCAAAAATTGAATATAACGGTAACTGATATTCCAGGGGAACACAGGATTGATCTCTTCATAGGTACTTTAAAGGATAAAATCCAACACGAAGTTTGTGTTTTGGAACCTTATTCATTGGAGAAGGCATTCAAGTTGGCAAGAAAAATTGAATGTAAAATTATGGTGACAAGGAAGCCTACCACTCACTTATATAAAGAGGGAAGTGTTGCTACTCCTAGATTTCCACAACCTACAAGGTTGACACCACAAAAATTGGAAGAAAAAAGAGCAAAAGGGCTTTGCTACAGTTTTGATAGCAAATACACTAAAGGTCATAAGTGTGCTGAGAAGAAATTATTTTACATAGATTGTGAAGAGGAAGAAGAAAATGAACAAGAAGAGGATATACACCAGGAACCAAACCTAGAAGAGGAAGAAATGAATCCGACCATATCGTGTAATGCACTGGCAGGAATTACCACTCCTCAAACTCTCAAGATACAAGGACAAATCAAGAAGAAAAAGGTAATAGTGTTGATTGATTAAGGTAGCACCCATAATTTTATTCATTGTAAGGTAGCCAAGGAATTAAATTGTTTCCTATACCCAGCACCAGAATGTCAAGTGATGGTTGCAAATGGAGGAACTATAAATTGCTCTGGAAAATGCCATAACATCAAGCTAACCATGGGGGAATATGTGTTGACTAGTCCAATGCTTTCCAATCCTATGGGAGGTGCTGATGTTGTACTAGGAGTACAATGGTTACAATCTTTGGGGACGGTAGCTTTTAATTTTCAAGAAATTTTCTTGAAATTTTTTTCAGAAGGAAAGGAAGTCGAATTACGGGGTATTGCGGGGAAGCCAGGAAGGATAATAAGCTCTAATATCATGACAAAGCTTCTAAAGAAAGAACATCGAGGCGTAATTGCACAATTATGCTCACTAGAAGTTCCAACATCAAAATCATCTATTTCTGCAGATCTCCAACAAGTCTTGGACAATCATTCCAAGGTGTTTGAAACTCCCAAAGGACTCCCACCTATTCTTGATCATGATCATACTATTCATTTGATTCCAGGAAGTGTTCCTCCAAACATCAGGCCTTATAGATATCCTTACGTCCAAAAGAGCGAAATTGAACGTATGATTGCAGAAATGTTAGAGGCGGGTATAATTCAACCTAGTCAAAGTTCTTTCTCTGCTCCTGTAGTATTGGTACACAAGAAGGATGGATCATGTCGAATGTGTCCAGATTATAGGGAGCTCAATAAGCTCACCATTAAAGACAAATTTCCCATTCCTGTGATTGATGAATTATTGGATGAATTACATGGAGCAATTTATTTTACCAAGTTGGATCTTCATTGAGGATATCATCAAATTAGAATGAAGACTGAAGATATTCCAAAAACAGCATTTCGAACTCATGAGGGTCATTATGAATTTTTGGTCATGCCTTTTGGCCTTACCAATGCACCTTCTACATTTCAAGGGTTGATGAATTCCATTTCCAAACCCTTCCTTAGAAAATTTGTGCTAGTATTTTTTGATGATATACTAATCTACAGCAGGTCTTGGAAGGATCATGTTCAACATGTTGACAGGGTGCTCAAACTATTGCAGGAGAAACAATTATATGCAAAAACATCCAAATGTTTCTTTGGAGTACAAGAGGTGGAATATCTGGTTCATATTGTATCTCACGAGGGTGTTAAAGTAGACCCTAACAAAATTAAAGCCATTAAGGAATGGAAAGTCCCCACAACCATAAAGAAGTTGCGAGGATTTCTCGGGTTAACGGGGTATTATCGCAAGTTTGTTAAGAATTATGGGAGAATAGCAGCACCTCTAACAACATTATTGAAGAAAGATGCATTTTCATGGACTCCTGAAGCAACTAAAGCCTTTGAACATCTTAAAGAGGCAATGTGCCTAGCACCGGTCTTAGCTACGCGAGACTTCACAAAAACCTTTATTGTGGAATGTGATGCCTTAGGAAATGGAATTGGTGTTGTTTTAATGCAAGAAGGAAGACCCATTGCTTTTGAAAGTCGTCCAATCAAAGGAAAGTATTTACAGAAAGCTATTTATGAGAAGAAAATGTTAGCAATACTACATGCACTAAAGAAATGGCGACCTTACCTAATGGGAAGACACTTCAAGGTAAAAACTGATCATGATAGTCTTAAACACTTTTTGGAACAAAGACCATTTTCAGAAGAGCAGAAAAAATGGGTCACAAAGATGTTGCGTTATGACTTTGAAATAATATACAAAAAAGGGAAGCTAAATGTTGTTGCAGATGCACTCTCAAGAAAGAATGAAGAGGTGGAAGCATTGCTTTGTGCCATTTCTATTATCCAACCAGATTGGATAACCGAAGCAAGAGATGAATGGAAGAAGGACAAAGATGTATGGACACTCATTCAAAAGTTGCAGCAAGATACTAGTACATCTGATACATTTAGTTGGAAAAATGATTCCTTATGGTACAAAGATCGCTTATATCTTTGTAGGAATTCCCAACTAAAACAAAAGATTATTTTGGAATTGCACACTTCTCCTTTAGGAGGACACTCAAGATTTTTAAAAACTTACCACATAGTGAAGAAAGATTTTTTTGGGGATGGCCTTAAATCTGATATTCAAAATTTTGTGGCGGAATGTTTGATTTTCCAGCAGAATAAAGTTGAGACAATTAAGACCCCGGATCTTCTACAACCTTTATCCATTCCAAGTCGACGTTGGGAGGAGATTTCAATGGATTTTATCACAAGTTTACCTAAGTCTGAAGGAAAGAGTGTCATCATGGTGGTAGTTGATAAAATTACCAAGTATGCACACTTTTGTGCATTATCTCATCCATTTAAAGCAAGTACATTTGCTACTACATTTTTGGACACAATTCAAAAGCTACATGGAAACCCAAGGGTTATTGTGAGGGACAAAGATCCCATTTTTACTGGAAATTTTTGGACAGAGTTATTTTCTTGTTTGGGTACTCAATTAGCTCATAGCTCATCTTATCATCCTCAATCTGATGGTCAAACTGAGATAGTAAATAAAAGTTTGGAAGGATATCTTCGTTGTTTTGTATCTGATAAACAAACACAATGGGTGAAGTGGTTACCTCTCGCTAAATGGTGGTATAACACTTCCTTCCATACTGCATCAAAAATCACCCCATTTATGGCACTTTATGGATATCATCCACCATCCATCACATCATATTTAAGAGAAAATTCGAAGGTTCAAGCAGTGGAAGATCACGTCGAACATCAACAAGAAGTTCTCTAGCTCTTAAAGGATAACCTGAATTTGGGACAAAATCGAATGAAACAACAAGCAGATCAACATCGCAGCGAGAGAAGTTTTGATGTAGGAGACTGGTTATTTTTATGGCTACAACCATACAAACAAATGTCCCTCAAGCAAGCTAAGAAGCATAATAAATTATCGCAAAAGTACTATGGTCCTTAAAAGGTGTTGCAAAAGATTGGTATTATGGCATAAAAATTGGAGCTTCCTTCTTTTTCACGAGTGCATCTAGTTTTCCATGTTTCATGCTTAAAGAAGGTTATAGGTGAAAATATTCCAGTTCAAACAATATTTCTAGAACTTGATGAGGAAGGAAAAATCATATTGGAACCTGAAGCGGTCAGAGAAACAAGAACTCGACATCTACGAAATCAATCAATTTCAGAGTATCTCATCAAGTGGAAGAAATTACCCACTGAAGATTCTACATGGGAGGATAAGAATTTTATATAGAAGCACCCAGAGCTACTCAAGCATTGAGGACAACACTTTTTTGAAGGAAAGGGGCATGTTAGATCCCTATTATACTAGTATAGTCCCTTGTTGTTGTTAGTGTAACCCCCTTATTGTTATTATTGTACCCCTGTAACCCCCATATTATTATTATTGTGCCCTTAAATTATTATTGTAAGGTCGGCTAGGATTACATTGTGGCCCCACTAATATTACATTGTGGCCCCATGGACTCCTATATATAGAAAGGAGGTTCTGTAATTTCTATCATCGAAGAACTGTTCATTCATGTAATGTATTGGAGGTTTCCCCCTCGAAGTGGCTTATTTCTGAGGCATTGATATCTCTTTTCTTCTATTTTTGGAGCTGGTTTCATAAAAATCAGTTAAATCAATGAAAGATGAAGCATAGACATCAGCTAAGAATCCTTGATATGAAATGTAGAAGCATAAACATATACATATGTGGGAAACTGAGCAACAACCTTTATTAATGTATAGAAGGGGGAGGTTACAACCAACAATTTATTTGACGTCACCAACGCCAACATCATCCCAGCCTCATCACAATAAACATCTCTCTAGCAACATATCACTCTAATCAAACACTCAATTGAGAAACCAAAAAAATTTCTTTACTCTATTCCTCCCTTCTCAAGCACTAGGATCTGTGCTTAATTTATAGAACAACTAAAGGCAGTTTCTCAATCAATGACTTTCCAATAATAGGAAAGATATGTTCCCAAGCTCAGAGTTGTTAGATGGACACATGGATTCGAAGTTTGACACATATGGACTCTTCTAGAAGGCACTGGCCATGTGGATATTCTAGAATAATGAGAATTTTTTTCCCATTTGACCAACGCACTCTTGAATGTTGGGAAGTGCTTTGTAGAGCACCCTTGAATGGAGTTAACTGCATATGAAAATTCTTTAGTCCCTTGAGAGACTGCGTTGGTGAGCTCATAGGTGATGTAACATGTACTTCAAATCTTGGAAACCTTGCAATGAAAGTCATGGATGATTTATTCTTGTTCTTTTCTTAGGGCATGTAGCAACTGAAATGATAGGGGATGATAGACCTTATTTCATTGGTTTAGGGGATGATGTACAGTTTAACCAATTCATTGGGAATGGTGCCCAAATTGACCTATAACACCTATGGTGGGATAGAAACCTATAGGGGAATTCCAAAATATACCCAAAGGTACGTAGAAGTGCAGTCCGTAGTAGTGTTGTCTAATGTGTAACCATACGATGAGAGCATTCACATATACTTTGCATGCGTGGATACCCAAAGGTATGCGGAGAATGGTCCAATACACTTACGTACATGGAACAGGATATCACCCCTAGAATGTACCATGACAAACAACCATATCTCCTATTCTTAAAGATGACGAAACACGTCTTTAGCCTAAACCTCTAGATGTTTGTGTTAATGTGACAAATTCTCCTTAGATTGATTCAATAAATTTTAAATTTTACCTTGAATTATGTTTTGATTTCAAGGCTCAAATTAACTCGATTTCACATGAACACACCTATGATGCAACTAATACGAAAAAAAGAATTATTTTCATGCTCCTTTTAATAATGAAAGGCCTAAATAACTAGGGGGAGAAGAAATCAATAAATAATTCAAAAAACATGTGAAGCAACATTGGATCTCCTCAACTTCACTATTCCAATCAAAATCAAAGCCCCATATGCAATGAAAATAATGAAAAATGATGATATTTTTCTTTTATTTCCTCTTAATTTTAAAATGCAATGAAAACAAAGATGTAGAAAGATCACTAATAAGAGAAATCACACAGAATATGACTGTAATATAAATTTATTCAATTCAACCCACAATCAAGAAAAATGTTTACAAAGACCTATTTTGAGAAGAAAAATAAAAAACCAAAGAAATTTTTACCAAAGGCTAATAAATCCAAATGCAAACATTATGATGGATTTTAAGATACACTGACAAACTCAGAAAACTCAAGAAAACATCCTGGACTAAAGAAAATCAAACAGAAAGTCAAGGAATGTTTTTTTTCTTTTTGCATCATGTTGGATCAGCACAGGTGAAAAATAGGAGCCAGTGCGTTTCAGTGCAGGTGCAGAATAAGAGATAGTGCAGATACACTAAATCATTGCAAGTAAAGAATAGGAGAAAGTGTGTTGGGGTTCAAAATACATTGGATCACTGTAGGTATTGTAGAAATTATACAACAAGCATGCATATTATGGATTCAATCTGATCTAACAATGGGCTAGAGCTAGATACTGAATCAATTCTACAAATCAATTGTAGAATTAAAAACACAATCGCCAATCACATGAAGCAAAGAAGAATCAATCAAACCACAACACAAATAATTTCTCGGGGAAATCTTGCTGCTCAAAAACCCACTACCTTCTATTGTATATTCAGCATGGATACATGAAATAATTACATACAACTCTTCTCACAAGAGCCCTCATGTACTTAGCTAACTGTCTCACACTATCCTGGATAAAACTGACCAATACTTAGCCAATTTTCTTCCTCCTGGAACCCTTCCTTTCTTGCGCAATTCACGTGGAATGAAATCCCTAAAGAATAGGAATTTTGGCCTTCCTTGACTGCGTAAGAATCATGGGAAATCCAATGGGTGTTTAGTTGCATGGGTGCAACCCAATAATCCTACAACTGATATTCAACTTCCCTTCACCTAGATCTCAACTGGGTCTCCATTGGAACTGACATGCATGCAGCTAATAATAGTAAATCCTCAGTTGCATGTGAGATCACTGATTTTAGAATTAATTAATATTTAATTCACTTGATCTCTCACTAGTGTATCAAATATTTACAACTAGCCACAACTGATTTTAACTCACTTAACTGAGTTAAACTAATTACAACCTGCATTAAATAATGCACCACTGCACTTCTAACGCTGTTACAACTAGAATTACTCTGCATGCCTCACCAACTATCCTCAACTTGAAACTCATGAGTTAACTGAGTTTATCACACTCAATTAACTATTACAAGTTATTTTGACATTAGATTACATTTTATTGTCCATCTTAATTAAGGGATAGCTAAAATAGACATGCACCAAATTTAGCCCACACCAGTGTAGGTGCTGCTAAGACCTATGGTCTCACACTAGTGTAGGTGTTGCTTGGACCTCTTAGTCCCACACTAGCATAGATGCTAAAATCTCTTGTTGAACTTCCATACTCCCTCTGAACAAGAAAGGGATTACCCATCACCCTTATCCTGCCCCTATGGTATTCGAATTTTCTCTTAGTGAGTGCCTTCGTTACAATATATGCATCTTGATCTTCTGTGGGAATGTGCTAAAGTAACATTATTCGCCTCTACACACAATATCTGAAATGGTGGTGTCGAATATCTATATTCTTGGACCTATCATGAAACATGGGATTAATTGAGATTTTAATGCAACTGTGATTATCACAATGTATCACTTCCAGATCCATGTGAGAACTAAACAAACCAACCAATATCTTTCTCATCTAGATAGCCTCACATGCAGCTTGACTTGCTGCCATGTACTCTTCTTCCGTTGAACTGAGTGTCACAGATCACTGCTTCCCGTTGTACCAAGAAATTGTTGTTGATCCTATGTTGAATATATTTCTGTCTAATGGACTGTCTACCCAATATGCATCCGTGAAGCCTTGAAGCTTCACTCCCTCTATCCATCTGTACCATAATCAATACTCTAATGTGCCCCTCGGGTATCTCAAGACATGCTTTCCCGCCTTCCAAAAAAGCATGGTAGGCTTAACCATAGCTTGACTCAACTGGTTAACTGGGTAGAAAATGTCTGGTCTGGTGTTCATTAGATACATTAATGAACCAACTAACTGTTGTAGATGGTGGCATCCACTACCTCTCCAAAAGTAGCATCCTCTTTCCTCCAATTTCCTGGAAGAGGAGTGTCCATGGGTTTGCAGATTTTCATGTGAAACTTACCCAGTTTCTCTTTGGCGTACTTGCCTTGAGAAACAAAAATTTCACCGTCCTGCTACCATATTTCCAAACCAAGGAAATAACGGAGTCCCATGTCCTTCATTTAGAACTCCCTTACAATATCCTTGTTGCATGAGTGTATCAACTACTTATCACCAATCAAAATCAGATCATCAACATAAAGTACAATAATCAATAGCTTACCCTCAACCACAATCTGGAATAGGTTTTCATCAGCTTCACTTTTGGTGAAGCCCAGTCTAGTGTGATAGTTGTCTATCCTAGTGTACCAAGCACAAGGTTCTTGCTTCAGCCCATACAGTTCTCTCTTGATTCGACACACATGCAACTCATTGTTGAAGATCTTGAAACCTTATGGCTGGTCTATGTACACTTCTTCCTCAATGAATCCATTGAGAAACACAGTTTTCACATTCATCTGATGAATGTGCCACCCCATCTGCACTGAGAGTGCAAGGATGGATCTAATGGAAGAGTACCTTGCAACTGGTGCAAAAGTCTCATTATAATCGATCCCCTCAATCTATGAGAATCCCCAGGCCACAAATGTGGCCTTGCATTTCTCCACACTCCCATCAACAGCTTGCTTTACCTTGTATATCCATCTAGATCTAACCACGGATTTACCAACCGACCTTGGAAAAATATCCCATGCACTGTTCTTGACAATGGAGTCATACTCCTCCACCATTGCATCAACCCAAATTGGTTGTCGCACTGCCTCCTAAAAGGAAGATGGTTTAGTCACAATACATTTTCTCATAAGAGCCATGTATCTGGTAAACCTATCTGGAGACTATCTCTATTTGCACTGTGAAGTAGGGGCTCCTACATTCTCTGCAGCATCAAGTCTCAATCTGTCATCTTTTGTGGTGTGCATTCTACCATTTCTGATGGATGGCTCTACATGATTTTTTTCTACCACTCCATGATCCTCCACATGATCCTCCGCATGTGGTTGGTCCACATCTTGAGGCTCATCCTTAGGAACCAAGAGTTCCTCCTCTGCATGCAAATCTATCTCCCTCTCAAGGGATAATCGCATGGCATTCTCCTCATCAAATTTTATATCTCGTCGCACAACATTCATTCTATTGTTTGGAAAATAGACCAGATAGTTGTGGGGAGTTTCAGTGTACCCCCCAAAAATCCCAATCTTAGTTGTTGGTTCCAGCTTCTTCTTGGCGTATTTGGTCACATGCACATAAACAGATGAGCCAAAAATCTTAAAATTTGAAACATCAGGTTTCTTACCAATGAAAGCCTCTTCTAGTGTACTCATGCCAAGTATCCTATGAGGACAACAGTTCTGCACAAATACCATTGTGTTACATGCTTCTGCCCACAAATGCATCAGTAGGCCTTGATCATGCAACATCGCTCTTTTTGCACCCACAATCGTTTTGTTCTTTATTTCAGTGAACCCATTCTATTGTGGGTTATGAGGCACTATCAATTCTCTCTGAATTCCTTCTTTGTTGCAAAATTTCTTGAATTCGTTACAGATGTACTCACCGCCATTATCGCTCCTAAGAGCTTTCACTTGCTTCCCCATTTCTTTCTCCACCAATACTTTAAACTCAAAAAACCTTGAGAATGTTTGATCTTTCTTCTACATGAAGTAGATGCAACACTTACGAGAAAATTCATCAACAAATATTTCATAGTACTTATGTTTTGTTGTTGAAGCAACAGAGAACGGTCCACACACGTATGTGTGAACTCTCTCAAGGATCCCTCAAGCTCGTTTCTCCTTCTCATGAAAGGTGGCGTTTACATATTTTCCCATAGTACATCCCTTGCATGTGTTTGAGTGCGCAAGTGTACCCTTGGGAAGCCGGTAGAAATATGTTGCATGACTTTCAAGGCTCCGTGGTGAAGATGGCCCAATCTCATGTGCTATAACTCGCCCTCATCCCAGCTCACCACTTTTTCTACCTTACCCATCAATGATGCGTAGCCATCTACATCTAGCTTTTAGAGATTCTTAACTCGAATCCCAATCTTCTTGGCTTTTCATGTTGTTTTGTGTCGCATGAAACCTTTTCATTCACCAAAAAAAACATCATAGCCTCTATTCTCCAACATTGCAACTAAGACTAAATTTTTATTCAAACTTGGTACATGCATTACATCTTTTAATTGAAATGGTTTACCTAACTATCTATGGAAGGTAATGGTACCAATCCCGATAGAACTGTACTGCCCGTCATCACCCATTTCGATATGCATCTGGAGATCCTTCTCCTCCAAGCTACTAAAAATTTCCTTGCCTCTCATCATGTGAAAGGAATCACCACTATCCAAATAACACACAAATCCCAATGCACTTGACACCATGCATGTGATCAATGAGAATTCAAGCTCAAATTGCGAGGCCAAAGCCTCACCAGCTGCAAATCCTGAAGCCTTATTGTTCTTATTCTTTTGTGGATAGTTAGTATCATAATGCCCATGCTCATGACAATGAAAACACTTCACTCTGGACATGTCGCGCTTCTTGCCATATTTGGACTCGGATTTGGAATGGAACTTCTTTCCTTTCCCCTTATTTGCCTTGGTAGCCAAATCACAATCTTCTTCATCTTTATTCTTAGATGAAGATCCATCTCTGGTATTCTATCTGAACTCCTCCTGCTCCAAATCCGACCATAGTCGTTCCCAATCTGGCAGCTTTTCCCTTCCATTGACAGAGTCTTGATAACTATGCCAACTCTTGGGAAGTCCTAGGAGAGCTAAACTCACCAAATCATCATCAACGATAGTTATTCCAACGCTCCCCAGCTCATCTCGACATTGGAAAAAATTTGTTAAATATTTTGGCATGGAGTCGTCTTTCTCCATCTTGATCTTCCCGAGTTTATCTTTCAATGCCAATTTCCTATTGTCATTGTTGCTTTGAAATAGATCCATCAAAGCTTTCCACATAACATATGGTGTCGCTTTTCCATGGATACTTGAGAAAATGTGGTCTTGTACTCCCTCCAGTAGGATCCTCCTCGCCTTTTCCACTTTATTTTTCCATGCATCAAGATTTGCAGCATCTGTCACAGCGGGTTTAGGAACATCATTTTCAATGAATTCCTTCAAGCCATTGTCTTTGAGTACTGCCTCCATCCTGTCCTTCCAAGTAATATGGTTAGAGTTTCCCTTGAGTGCATACTCCAATCTAAAACCATTGGAAGCCATTTCGATCATGAATCAGTTGTAGCACCAAGAAAGTCTTTCTGCAAATTCAAATTCTATTCAGTCACAAACTCAACTCCTCCTTCACTATTGTGATTTCCTGTGCTCTAATTACATATAGACATTATACAACAAGCATGTATATCATGGATTCAATCCGATATAAAAATGTGCTAAATATAGATACTGAATCACTTCTAGAGATCAATTGCTGAATTAAAAACACAATCGACAATCACATGAAGCAAAGAAGAATCAATCAAACCACAACATAGATAATTTCCCTAGGAAATATTTCTACTCAAAACCCTACTACATTCTATCGTATATTCAACATGGGTACATGAAACAATTACATACAACTCTTCTCACAAGAGCCCTCTTGTACTCAGCTAACTATCTCACACTGTCCTAGATAAAACTGACCAATACTTAACCAATTTTCTACCTCTTGACAGCTTGCCTTTCCTGCACAATTCATGTGGAATGCAATCCCTAATTAAAATAAATTTTGGCATTCCTTGACTGCCCAAGGATAATGGGAAATCCAATGAGTGTTTGGTTGCATGGGTGCAACCCAATAATCCTACAACTGATATTCAACTTCCCTTTCACCTAGATCTCAACTGGGTCTCCATTGGAACTGACATGCATGCAACTAATAATAGTAAATCCTTAGTTGCATGTGAGATCACTGATTGTGAATTAATTAATATTTAATTCACTTGATATCTCACTAGTGTATCAAACAGTTACAACTAGCACAACTGATTTTAATTCACTTAACTGAGTTAAACTAATTACAACCTGCATTAACTAATGCACCACTACACTTTGAACTCTGTTACAACTAGAATTACTGTGCATGCCTCACCAACTACCCACAACTCGAAATTCATGAGTTAACTGAGTTTATCACACTCAGTTAACTATTAAAATTTATTTTGAGATTAGATTACATTTTATTGTCCATATTAATTAAGGGATAGCTAAAATAGACATGCACCAAATTTAGCCCACACCAGTGTATGTGCTGCTAAGACCTGTGGTCTCACACTAGTGTAGGTGCTGCTTGGACCTCTTGGTCCCACACTAGTGTAGGTGCTGAAATTTATTGTTGAACTTGAACAATTACAGAATAGGAGCACATCCATTGTAGCGCAGTTGAAATAAAGGGCTAGGTGCGCTAAGGTGCTCTGTATCAAAACAGAGAGATGCGTTGGCATAGTTTCGATCAAAATACGGCACAAGAAACCCAACCAAGCTCAAATAAGTGCTTTCCTAAGGTAAATAAATTTCCAGTGATTCAATTAATATCGGTCTAAGAGGTGAAAATGTGTTAAGTTAAAGGAAACCACTAAGGGGAGAATCACTCCCCGATGGAGTCTCTACTCTATGAAACCAGAGATTTTGGGTTCGATCCCTAACGGAGTCACCAATTTGTTATGCGTAATTTTCATGATTGTAGATAATGGTGAATTCCCTATACCTAGTGGCCTGGTATAGAATAATAAAATACAAAGAACATAAATTTTTCCTTAGATAAATTAGAGCATGGGAATGAAGCCTACCTCGAATCTGTAGTGAGCTTCCCTTTCCTCCTCACTTGTAATCTCCAATTGTAGCTCCAAGTGCTATAATTAAAACTTGCAAACATGAATAAAACAAACAAAGTATATACAACATCTACATAGCATAATATAATTACTCTATTCAAAGAATAAACAAATAATTGAAATACATGAGTGTAAACATAACACGACACATATAGGAAAGCAATGTATTATTTATATTAATAGAAATAGGAGAGCGTTTACAACCATAAATAGGCATTGACTTTATAGATATATCCACAAGTTGACTTGTCCTTCCTTGTCACAAAGCACACCTCAATATCAACCCTAATGCATCAGTATGATGACTCCTTTAGGTTAAAGGCAACAACATAAGGGTATTATCAATCTCCAAAATCCAGCGTTGATGCTATGGATGTCAATAAATTGATAGGAGAAGGATGGTAGTTTAGGATTTACCATTATGGGCTCAAGATATACACATGATGGGAGGATGAGCTCAAGGGATAAGAGGTGAAGTCTCCAAGGTAGTATCAGATAGGATTGAAGCTCTTATCCATGGTAAATAGTTAAAACAACCTTTGGAAGCTTATGGAAGAGGAAGCTTCATAAAATTTTATTTTTTTTTCTTGAATTTCTAGAATTAACACACCCACAAAAGGTGAAACTAGTGTTGGTAAGCACTAGTGCCTAAGGGAGAAACATGCGTTTAATGAATGTGACCAAGAGGGCAAGGATCATTGGAGCTAAAAACACTGATTTTGAGCAATTTCTTCCAGAAACTCAGAATTTTTGGATATTGATTGATCTAATTTGCAGTCCTTTTGGATTGATGTGACGAAATTTCCTATAACACTCCTGAAGGAGAAAAATACTAATAATTGAAACCAAAATTTTTTTTCATTAATTTAATAATTGTTGATACATAATGAAAATTTGCAGAACTTGAAAACTATAAGTTCTTCATTTCTATCATTTTACTTCCACTTACTGGTAGCTTTCTAATGGGATAATTGAGCCATATATTTATACAAAATGAATGAGGGGAAGCCTCCTTGAAAGGAGGATTTATTTCCTTTCAAAAATTCTGGAAAAAAGGACCATGCACCCTCATTGACCTCACGTCTATAGTGAGGAGTATTTATTACTCCAAAATAGTAGAGTTTGAACCTTTTGTGGTAGGGGACGGGTCCCATGAATCCATCTGGCTAGATATCCTCATCATCTATGCAAAATGTTCTCAATATCCAACACAATAATCACATTAGGCACATAAAACACATTTAAGCTAAGAAAAGGTTGTCGAGTGCAAAAAGGAAGGTCTAATGCAACCTTTTGTGCCTAGGAAAGGTTAGATGGGCCTTATAATTTATAGAATTAGGAGGCCCATCAACACTAACATAAGAGAAGTTCCATCTTATTTTTCTTTGCAAGCACCCACTTGTTAGAAGCACCAACTCCCACAATTCACAGGGACCAACCTACTAATATTTTGCAGGCACCTACTTGAAGGAGACTCTAGGGCCCCTGATAAAGGAGGTAAATATTTTTTCTAACAAGTTTTTTATGGTCCTATTTCTACAACACTCTCTCTATTTGTGATCCTTTTCATTTTTATTTATAGTAGCTTCAGCTTTCACCCAATCTCCTCCTACAATCTATGTTTTTGTCCTTTTTTTCTTTTTATACTTCAAACTTTTGGCAATTAACAAATTTTCATGATCTTCACTTGTCAAAAACTTCTCTCTGTCTCTCATGCTATTTATTTTGTCAGCACTAGGATAAATAATTCTAAATTTCAATTCCAAGGACTAGTTTATATAAATATCTCTCATCACTTGTGTCTTTTCACATTCACAATGTTTTAGTAATTAAAGTGCTTAATATTCATGTTGTTTGAAATTCGTTGGTCTCTTTATTTCAAATTCATGCAATTTTGAATTTGTTGGTCTCTAAATCAGCATTTATGGTTCCCTGTCTACACGTAGCTATGAAAATTCATTTTTTTCATTGTTAACTATCTGCACCTCATCTTTTTCTTAACTAAATTTTGTCACCCAAAACGAAAAATTGTATTTGTGTCATACCCTTACACTTTAGTCCTTAAATCATGAAATCGTGGCCTTAAAAACATGAGCTAGTCAGCAGATATTATTTGGCCTCTTTTTTTGTTGGAACTTTATTTCACATGACCCTATGCCAAGACCAATGGCTTAATCATAGAAGGCACTTAGCCTCACACTAGTTTAATACCTCCATGCCCTTAACCTCAGCTCTCTTGGAGGATATGACTTTTATTTAGGTCCAACTGCTTAACCACGGAAAATAATTAGCCTCACAATTTTTTAAAAACTTTTTACCCTTAAATTTTAGTGCTTGATATTTATTTTCCAGAGGGCCATAACCACACCATTCCACTAAAAGGGCTAATTCTCACAAACGAACCCATTGGAACATATCTCGAGGATATGTCACACCATCAGCTAATGTCATGATAACATCACCATTTTCACTTGTATCATCATTATTGAGCCAAGCATGTCACTTTCTTTTTGACCCACACTATCTATTTTTTGTGTCACCACCAGCTGACATACACTTTTCACCAGTATAAGGGGGATTATGGGTTTCATTTTTTTCAATAAATTCCTTTGTTAATTAAATGGCCTTGAGGAGGCAAAGTTCCTGTTATATGTTGAGTTGGTGATATTTCTGTCTCCCAGAATTTTTCTCGTGCCAAACTCCAAAACAATAACATATGTTAACATTTTTATTGGACTCTTATCATTTGTTGATGTGTCATGCTAAGTCATCACACTACCATGTGTCACCTTGTAAGTGGTGTCATGTGCCACCCAATAAAGAGCCACTTATACACCACAAAGTGACAAATATGCATGCCTTGTTTCCTTGCCATGTTATCATCATGTTTATGCCACTACCATCTAGTTTCCACATCATCAGGTACGGAGGAGGGCCCAGGGTCCTATGTTTTTCTACAAAATATTTCATTAATAGAAAATGTCCAAGAGGAGAAATTATGTCATTTTCCACTAATGGGAACATTTATTTTTCTTGCTTTCTATTAAACATGCCATCAACTTCATGAATGCTTAACTTAACCTAACGCAACATGAAAAACATTATCTTAAGAAAGTTTTCTCATCCCACGGGTTCTATCAATCACTGCTCATGTCTCTTCATGCCAAAAGCTTTCCATGATGCAAATGGGAAATCACATTTAAGTGTTGGAGTCTTTCAAGCGGAGTCTATAAATCACCCATTAAATTTTCAAGAAAGTGATGGACATATCTCTATTTAGTGGCTTATGTTAACCCTGGGACTAAAGCATCGTCGATACCTCCAACCAAAATCTTTTTGGTGCACTATCAAATTATAGGTTAGTTAACGTGAAATAAATAAATAAAACTCATCTTGCACCTTTTGTTTGCCTATGGAACCTTGTAGTTGTGGAAATTTCCAATCTTAAAACTTCCATAACTCCTTATCCCTTTTGATTTTTTCGAAGTACCATATATCATCATAAAGGTATGTTTGAGGACTATTTAGCCATACACTTTTCAGGAGTACTTGAGTTGATTCACTACAACAAAAATTCCTTCAAATATTGGCCATTAGATATCAATGAAAACCATGGAAATCTTAAATAAGCCTCCCCTAAACTTGACACTACTTGAGATCAATGACTACTCCTTTGACAACAATGAAAATAATTTTCTCAATAATATTCCCCTTTGGCATTGATGGAAACACTATGAAACACTTCTTGATGCCAACACTACCAAGAAGAGCTCTCAAAATGGCTAAATATGGGACCAGCAAGGTAAGAGAAATAAATGCATTGTAGTAAGACACAAACATTGATCACACATATAAATTCCATCAATACAAACCAAATGGATACACAGGGCTCATGAACATCAATCACACCTAGAACACAAGTTGCAAAAACACTGATGACTGTGACCTAAAGGTGTGCTAAGTTGTAAGAATGTGTCTACCACATATTCTAATGATATATAGGTTTGTGTAATGTAGAAGAGTGTGCCATAATGAGTTATGATAATGCGCTCAAGTGCGACATATGAATGGGTGAAAACAACAAAAATGACACATGCGACAAGAGGAAAACATAAATATGACACTTGAAAAATGTGAACAGCCTTGAAAGCGACACATGTTAGAGAAAATATAACATGGAAATGACATATTAAAGTGAAAGCGAGAAAAAGTGACAGTTGAGAAAACTCACTGAAACATAAGTACAAATGCAATCAAAGTGAGGGAGACTTCCAATGAAAGTGTGCAATATCAACATGAGTTGAACATCACCCATGCATTGTCTTAATGGATGGTGCTATTAAGTTTCATGCTTCCATAAAGGAAGTGTGCTCATGAACTGATCGAAGGCTGAGCATGTTTGTGAGCAAGTGACTTGACAATTTAAAACTAGGAATAATACTTAAACCCTTTACAAAACATCAATCGATCATGGAGTAACCAAAGGATGAAAGACCGTAATATCCTCAGTAGGCTCCAAAATTCAAGTGTAGGAAAAAATTTGGAGGGTGTTGATCACAGTGTAAACACTTGGTGACACACTGGTAGAACTCCATATTCTATGTTTAGGTTTAATTCTCTTAAGTGAAAGGCCTTAGTCTTTCAGGAAGTATTGATTCATCTTGTGAGTTACATTGGCTTCCCCACTTAACCTGGTTAGAGATATAGTCCCCTCCATTCCCTTACTCGATTAAACACATATCAAGTGTTGCAAATCACAAATTTTTTAATCTAGGAAAGGGTATTATATGACTATGAGCTTAAGATAATAAGAGTATGATTTTTCATGTTTGGTGTTTCTCTGTTGCCATCATACTTGGGTAGTACTCCGGTGGAGTCACTATAGGAACACAAGCATCTCTTCGTTGCTAGTGAGCCTGAACATTACCCAGATGAAGTTAATTATTTCACATGTCTTCATAGGAATCCTTTCTCTTATTTCACCATTTATTTATTTTATTTATAGGATTGTTCTTAGGAACTTATTTATTTACCAGGGTAGAATAGGGATCATAAATTATTGAGAGAAAGAGATGTTTTTCCTTCAAATATAGGCATATAGACCTCTGATATTGGTTTTCTCACTAATTCATTTTCCCCTTACCTTTCCCTACTTGATTATATCAGCAAGAAAAACACTATTTACTTACAATGTTGAGTTGAGGAATGAGGATCCTAGAATAGATACGAGATTTATAGTTCAACCAAATGTATTCCGTTTGAGTGGATTGTAATTTCCATTAAGACATCATTGACTTTAAAGATGTGTATACCCATATAGAGAAGAGGTAATATATTAGCCAATCATTGTTCATCATCACAATTTCCCTTTTCAAGTTTTTCCACACTGTCTTTTGAGCCAAAGAGGAGCATGTTTCATGCAAAGTATTATTAAACAAACATGAAAGAAAAGACATAACAAAACCACAAAACGAGATCAAAAGAACACATCAAATTGAGGTTGAACTAAATGCAACATGCAAAATAGAAAACAAGAAAACAAAACAAATGCAGAGACTAGATGGAGAGCAGGATAGAGGATGGATGCAATGCAAGGGAAACTAAATGAAAATAGACCTACTCCTAACCTAACCAACGAAAAGGTCAAAGTGAAGTGTAATGATAGTTCCAATGATTCCACCATAATTGGTCCTGGCCTGCAAACACAAAGATACGAGCAATGAAACCCGAAGTAATACAATGTGCAATAGAAAAGATAAGAACTTTAATATCTTGCACAAAAAATAGAAGGTATTTACTAGATGTAGGAAGATGTACATTCCTTAAACAACCTGTTACCTTTCCTTTTCAATGAAAATCATAATCAAACAAACCTTGATGGCTCCTTATGAATGTACCTACACTTATATTGTCTTCCTTAGAAAACATTGAGAGAGATCACAACTTGCTTTTAAAAAATGGACTTGATAAGGAAGATGCTTCTAATTGATGATAGATTGGATTATGAAATTAAAAAATATCCTCTTGAAGATCATGAAATCCTTGGGAGAAATAATTTTCAATTAATGATGTGGAATCAGGATGAGAATATTGTGAGGGAAAATAAATTTGATCATATTCAGAAAGATTGTCAAGATAGTGAGGACCTTACATAACCATCAACGGAGGATGAAGTGCCTCAACTGCTTGACAAGTAACTAAAAATTGAGAATATAGACCATAAGGGCAAATCGATATAAAACAACTATCATGAGATATCCTAGTGGGAAAATGAAAAATTGAATGATATTTATCATGATCAGATAGACTAATTAAGTCATAAGACTCTTGATTAGTAAACAACAAAGATATATTAGATTGTGTTGGAACACCTAATCCTACATGGGTAGGTGTGGAATGAAAAAAGTCACAATGGAGTCCAAGTGACCTTGGAATGTGAAACCAAGAGTCACATCATTGTACTATAAATGTACATCTTTGTATAATGGAAAATAAGAAAGCCTCACACTTATCTTTCATTGTGTGTTGAGTCTTGTGTGTGTGCATTCTTCTTCTCATACACCATGTCTGTGCTTCAACATGATGTTTAACATGGTATCAGAGCGGGCGATTGCTGGCCCTGCTTCAATTTGAGTGAGCCATTTGTGTTTATGGCCTGTGCATATCTGCATTTTTGCAGCATTTAGAGAGTTTTTGCAGACATTTTGCAGCATTCCGGCATTGGTTTTAAGAAGGAGCAGCATTCAGTGATTTTGCAGCATTCAGAAATTTCATCTTGGAGCATTCAAAATTCGTGGCAGCATTCAGAAATTGACTTTGAAGAAGAACAGCAGTGATGTTGAAGAAGCGCATCTGAAGGTTTTCTAAAATTCTGATCTTTTCTCTGCATTTATTGCCTTTAATTTTGCATTGTAGAGCTGCTGAAAATACTTTTCAAAATGGGGTTTTGAAGAAAATTCTTGAGTTTTCAAGTAAATTTTTTGAGTTTTTCATTGGAAAAATTCTGCAAATTTCTGGATTTTACTGCTGAAATCTTCTGGAAAATTCTACATTTTTGAAGTCAATTTTCCTGCTGCTGGATTACTAAAAGATTTCTGAGTTTGCATTTATTCAATATCCTGCTGCTATACATTTAAAAATTTCTGCTGTTGTCCTGCTCTCTGCTCTCTACTGTTATATTAAAAAAAAAAAAAAATTAAATTAAAAAAAATCCAATGAACCCCTCCCCTACCACTACGCTTGTTCTCTGCAATCTATGGCCTTTCGGCCCTCCTATCCGCTCTTCCTTGCACTCGACTGCCTATCTCCATAAAATACCACTCTGTGGCACTCCCCTCACGCGGGTTCTTCACATCCTGCTACCCTTACACCTCCGCCCTCTTCCACACACAGCAATCTGCGCTCAATGCTCCTCTCGACCTACACTCTACGCCCTTTCTAATACCCACGTCCTCTGCTATCCCCATAAATGACCACCATTTTTAAAAAATAAAAATAAAAATCCCTGCAACTGCATACGCCCTCACGTCTCGACCCATTCACTCGCTTGTCACTCCATCTGACTCACACCGCTACACCTCACGGCCGCTCTTTGCTCCATCCTTACCCCCCCTGCAATCTGCATCTGCAATTTTTTTAACACTCATGCGCTCCCCTCTGCAACCGACCCCAACTGCAACTCAACCCGTCGCCCCTTCTTCCCTCTGCAACAACATCTCTCCCCTCACACCCGACCCTCCCTGCCGCTCCCTCACAATCGACCTAAGCTACCCTCCCCTGCCCATACGCTCTCCGCTCCCAAGTTCTACTCCACACTCATCCCTTCCCTCACACGGCACTACGGCCTTCTCCATACCCAACGCTTACTCTCCCTCCCCAAATAAATTTCGACCCTTTATAATTTTAATACCACTCACCATACTCCCTTCACACCATTCGATTGCCCTTCATACCATTCGATTTTTATATTCCCATTTCATATAATAACTATTCCCTTCCCCCATATTTCTATTATTTTAAAGCTCCCCCCATATTTTTAATTAATTACTTTTTAAATTAAAAAATTAAAAATAAAAAAATTTCCCATTTCAATAAATTTCCCTTCCCTAATTAAAATTTCCTCCCTTCTTAAATCATCTTCATCCCCTCCTTTTAAATAATTACCATTCCTTCCTTTTAAATAATTCCCTTTCCATTTTTTATAAACCCCCATATAATACCCACTCCCCATCCCTTTTTAATAACCCTTTTTTAATTAACATTTCCTTTAAATATCCCTCCCCATTTTTTAATTACTCCCATTTTTAATTATTCCCATTAATTTATTTTTTTAATTAATTTTTCATTAATTAAAAAAAAAAAAAATAGCAGAGAGAGAGGAAGAACAAAGAGAGATATGAACAACAGAAAAATGGAAAATAGCATATGAGGAGCACATGGACTGAAATTTGCAGATTTGCATTGTGATTGTGGCATTGATTTGAAGGGTGGTTTTTCTGAAAGAAATTTCACATTTGAAGACAAGTTTGCCATCATTGAAAACAGCTATTTGAAGAAGAAAATTCAGCTGCACATTCAAATATTTTTGCAGAGATATTGACATTGTATTTTGAGTGGAATTTGCCTCTTCATTCATAGTTGGAATCAGTGAATTTGAGTTGTTGATGTAAGTCATTGCTGATTTCCCTCCATCATTTGAGGAGCAGATTTTGTACTTTGAGAATTCCTTGGAGTCATTTGTATTTGTTTGAAAGGAATCACGTTGTAAACGGGTGCATTTTCGGTTGTATACGACACCCTTTCATTTATTTTTGAGCCTAAGTTGTTGAAAATGGCCAAAATCAATGAGGCATTAATGTTGTTGAATAACCTCATTCATTCCAATGTTGATGATGTGATAAAAATGAGAAAGCATGCTCTATGTAACATTCAGAGTTGTTTACAAGATGCACAAGAAAAGATTGAGTTTTTGCAGTTGGAATCTCAACTCCAACAAGATGAACTTCAGCAAAAGAGTCACCATTCTGAACCTATTTCTATTCAGAACATTGTGAAAGACTCCCATCAGCAGCAAGTCAGCAAAGTTCCAGTTGATTCCCATCAGTTCCTTGTACTAGAGCAGATTTACATGCAGATGCAGCCACTCAGCCTACACTTCCTAATCCCATCATCAGACCTTGGGAAGAGCTTGTCCACAACAAGCACCGAACTGGTCTTGGATATGACAAGGATGTGTCCTTTCATATTCCAGACTACACAAAGCCCATCAGATTTCAAAGTGTCGAATTCCTATATGACAGTTCACCTGCAGCTGTTCCAGATCCTATTCCACTTCCACAACAGATTGAGAAATGCCAACACTGTGATCGAGTTGGCCATATGAAAGATCACTGTTTTGATCTTCATCCATGCAAGCACTGTGGTCGGCACACCCATTCTTCAAACAGATGCTTCAGACACAAGCCTCCTGCAAGAACCAAGATTCATCTTGGATGGATCGCTTCTTAGCAATTGGCATCAGCAGCCAAGAAGATGTTTACGACACATGTTAGAACTTGTTCACGGATATTGAGCAAACTTGCAGTTGAGTTTTCGCCATCATCTCACCTTGTCCCTGACAGGGGGGAAAATGGTGGTCATGTACAAGCTTCGACGATAGATCAAGCGAGCCTGAGCCACAATCTCTCATTCCATGTTCAGAGTTGTAGCCAGCAGTTCAAGTGAGCCCGAGCCACAATTCGTCATTCTGGATTCAGAGATGTAGCCAGAGATACGGATGCCCATGAGCATACCTTCGGTTGGTGGATAACCTAAAACCATCATCTTTGGTTGGTGGATAACCTAAAACCATCATTTTCGGTTGGTGGATAACCTAAAACCATCATCTTTGGTTGGTGGACAACCTAAAACCATCACAGGTAGTAGACCTCCCTTCTTTTAGGTTGAAGGTCTCCCTTTTATATGAGGGACAATTCCTCTAGCAGAAGCCTTTAGCTTCTTGCCAGTTTTGGAAGAGTTCCGGGAACTGCAACAAGTTTTGCGTTCCGGTGTTTGTGGTCATCCTAAAACCACCTCTTTTTCCAACATTTCAGAGAGTTGATTCAGCCCAAGTGCTGCCATGCATACTTTGCAGATTTGTATTACAACTCTTTTCTTGGACTCACACATACCCCTTCGGATTAAGGGGGGATGTTGGAACACCTAATCCTACATGGGTAGGTGTGGAATGCAAAAAGTCACAATGGAGTCCAAGTGACCTTGGAATGTGAAACCAAGAGTCACATCATTGTACTATAAATGTACATCTTTGTATAATGGAAAATAAGAAAGCCTCATGCTTATCTTTCATTGTGTGTTGAGTCTTGTGTGTGTGCATTCTTCTTCTCATACACCATGTATGTGCTTCAACAGGGTGTTTAACAGATTGAAAAACTTTGAAAATGATTTAAACAAAAGAATCATCTTCCTCTTATGTTGAATGTGACCAAAAAAATCCCTTGTGACTGGATACAAACTGGACTGACATCATAATCATTAAAAAGGAATGCCAATATAGCAAGCACATGAAACCAGTCAAGATGTAGTGGGTGAAAAATAGGAAATTTATTCACCAAATAATTCAAGAATTCACTCACACTTAAGAGGATATATGGCCCCAAAATTAAAATTATTAAAATCAAGATATTCATAAGAAATATTAGGAGCTGATTACTTTTTAAAGTATCTGATAGGTGTGAATCCTTCAACCAATGATAATCTTCAAAATGATCAACATCATAGTTTTTTCATTCATGAAAGGTATACACTCCAAACCCATGTTTGATATAAGATATTTGAATGAAGATGAAATAACTAATACAGAATCTCCAATCTGATCAGAAACCAAATCTTGAAAGTTGAAAGAGTTATATTCAAAATAACAAACATCTTTCAAGAAGGAATTTTCATTTAGTGAAACCATGAAAAGAAAAGAATTTTGCAAGAAAAATCAGATTTGGCTTAGTTAGGGAATCATACCAGAGTTGCAAGAACCTAACATAACCATCAAAAAAATTTGAAGTGCCTTGACTCCCTAACAACTCCCAGAAATTTCATGGACTAAGGAATCACATGTTAAATATTGGATCAAATCATGCAGTGTGTAGAAAACTACTACCAATAATTGCAACAAGATAACTACTATCAATATGGTATCCATATATATTATTGATTTGATCGAACTTAATTTTCATATTCAAAATATATATTACTCAAATAATAGGATTATTCTAATTGAGCACCCAAGGACAAATAGATTGGATAAATCTCATGAGTAACCTAAACTAAGGAATCCTCCTCATGCAAGATTAGAAATGATAAGGAATGGAATGGATATTTGACAAGTTTCTTACCATCTTCTTCATCATGGATGACCTCACTACCTTGTGTCAATTCAAAATCCAACTCATTAAATGATGAAATGGAAGAGCATGGAGTATCTCCTTCGCAAGTTAATGCATTACAAAAAATAGGTCACAAGGGATGGTGATTTGAAGAATAATTTTCGATATGAAAACCTTCTTTAGATAGATCAAATTCTGAATTTGAATCTTTCAAATAAAATTACTTTTGAGAAAAATAAATATTAATTGGTGCACTTTTGAAATCGTCATTACATACAATAATGGAGTCATCATCATTAGAATGATGGTTTTACAATATTTTAAATTGATTAGGAAAATTAACTTCATTTGATTCATTATCAAGATTCCTAGATTTATAATCAACCAAGGATGGAGGAATTTCATCTTCACATGGAGTATTTTGAAAAAGAGAAGAGAGATCGAAATAATCTTCACCTTCCTTCTCCTCTACCTGTGAAATGTAATTTCCTTGCATCTGATTACTTTTTGGATTTGGAATGGGTTGATCAAGAAAATCAAGGGGTAAGGGATCATGAGAAAGAGATAATAAAGGTATACATGTATACAAATTAGATTCAAGACTATAGTTATGATTTTTAATATAATATTGATGAATAAAGGAATTATCCTTCACCTTCGGCTCCATGAACCATTTCAAATTATCCCTGGTCAGATCAAGATCATGGGAAGTGGATGATAGTTGAGAAGATGCATTAGGAATTTTATATGCATATTTTCCAACTTGACCATTAATACATATAGGAAACCCGATTGGTACTAGAAAAGGAGGAGGATAAGGAACAAAAGGAATATTATGTTCCCCCTCTGAAATTAGAATTGTCTCATGATTTACAAAAGTTAGGAGAACAAGATCATCAGGGGGTTTAGACTCACCGTTTAAATAGATTTGAACAAAACTTTCAAACTTCCTTTTAAATAAATCCCAATTTGTATCTTCTCCAGGAAACTCAGAACATAAGTGAAGGAATAAATTATAAAAATCCTCAATTGAATCATTAGGGTACATTCTTATTTGATTAATCCTTTTAATAACATATCGGTAATCATACCTATTAAAAACTTCATGGAGCCCCTTAAGGAATTGATCAAATGGATGGATGGAAGTAGATGGTACAGTATGACACCATTGGTTAACTCGACCTTCAAGGGTGAGGAAGAAAAGCACAAAAGAAACATCTTCATATTCGATTTCGTGAGATTCACAAAACTTAAAAAAACTAAAAGAAATATTCAACTATGGATACATTACCCTAACCATCAAACTTCAACTAAGACAAGCCATAAATTTTTTCCGCACGAGATGAAAATTTTACCAAGGGATATGTTAGAAACAAATTCCAGGATTATGATTTGGGGATGAGCCATTTAAGATCAGAAATTCAGCATAGATTCAATGGTTAGAGCATGTCATTTGCACCCTCCTTCTAGCACCAAATTGTTGATGGTAATGGATACTACCAACATACAGGGAGTATCCCTGATGTGAAGTCCTAATTAGACCTCACATCGTTTGGAGTAGAAGCCCCATTCGTGATATCGACCCAACCACCATAACAAAAAGGTTCAACTTGGTTTCAATGGATAACATAAGATATTATATACATAAACCGTGAGCAAGAAAGTAAGTTGACATTGTGAAACACTGATTGCAATGTATAAAAGGAGGCCTTCATGAGCGGGATACGAGAGTGAGTCTCTTGATTGAAGTAATAGTACTAACCTAAGAGAGACACACAAGAGCATGAAAATATTCATTATCAAAGTAGTTCACATAATGATCATTGAAGTGAATACAACACACTAATAATAAGAGTACTAAATCCACTGAAATAGTTCAATTTCTCCAGTACATATGAACACAACATATACTACAAACATCCCACGAATATTCCTAAAGCATTCCTAATACATGCATGAAAATGTGTTGGCTCATTGAGTTTCAATTAGGTGAAAGGTTCAAGTACATAGTTAAAGTAATGAGGCACCAGTTTTGTTAATGGAACATTAAGTCACTTCTTTCTTATCCCAAGAATATTTTTCTCTTCAATGCCAAGTAGAGAAGCCAAGACCAACTCTCCAAAGATTAAGCCTCCAAAATATCTTTGCTTGAGTTATGAGGTTCTTTTATAACAAGAGGAATTACTTTTAATATCCCCATGACTTTTGGACTACCCTCATGACTCTTGTTTTTCTAAATGACTTTTGGACTTCTATAAATGACCTTTGGACTTCTCCTAAAGACTCTTTTGTCCATATATGATGAAGTGACTTTTCATATTCCACATATGACTCTTAGACTTCCACACATTACATTTTGTCATTTTCCTTAGAAATGCATCATTATGTTCTGCATGATGATGTGGCAATACATATGGACACATATGACATAGTGATGACACTTGTATAAGTTGTGACTTGATAATGATGACATAGAGCTCATAGTGAGGTGGCAATGCCAATTTTTTCTCTTTGTTAATTTGTCTTGAATTCTTGGTGACAGATATTATTAGTATTTCATATTTATGGGAGGTATTCTTTGTTCTTAATATTCACCCTCCAAAGGGTCTTGAATCAATATTGCAACCTTCTGAGTGATCAAGCCGTGTTTTCCTTTTGTCTTGGTCTGGAATCTATTTTATGTTTTCAAGATGGTTCTCCTATGTGCTTATTTCTTACAAGTGCTCCTTTGTGCTTTCTCCTTGCTATCTTCTTTGGGTATTACCTTGTCATGTTAGGAAGATATTCCTGCAAATTAAAATCAACCATGAAAAAAAAATCAGTCTTAAAATCATCTATTCTACGACTACCTAGGCCAAGGAATGAATTTCTTATGATAGGCCTATGAAGGGGTAGAAAGGAGGAAGGATGGGAAAATCACAAACTCAACAGTGGCTTGGGAAGTCTCCATTATTCATTTTATTGTTCCATTCACTATGAAGAGGAGCTCTTCTTGGTCCAGCATAATGGGGAAGTTGAAGGGACAAGGTGGGGATATTTTTTCTTAAGACTATGCCATGCGCCTAGAAGGAAAGAGAGGAAGACTTGGAAAGAGAAGTTTGACTATTTGAGGCTAAGTGGATACCTCCTTTATCCTTCCTACTGTGTTGTGTGCTGAAGATGAAATTTCTAAGAAAGTTTCAGTGCAAGGGGGAAGGGTAAGACGGAATAATGAAGGCTTCAAGTTTTATACTACGCCATACGCTGAAGAAGAAAGAGGAGGCCTCAAGGAAAGTGCAACCTAAATGGTAAAAGGCTCATTATCTCTTCAAAATATGCCATGCATTGAGGGATAATTGTCGAGGAAGAGGCTTGAGTTCATAACACATTGGGAAGAGGGAAGGGTGAAGTATTGATGCTTCATTGTGCACTATTATGCATAATTAATGATTGTGGACAAAAGTACCTTCCCTAGACCTATTGGACTAGTCTAGAAAAATAGAAAGCAAATAATATAGATTTTCATTTAGAGAAATTGAAGAATGGGAAATATTCTTGCTTGGAATCTGTCGCAAACTTTACTTCCCTCCTGGCTTGTAAGCTCCAATCATAACTATGATTGCTATAATTAGGACCTATACATACAACCAAAACAATCCAAGGATCCACAACATTTGTGTAGCATAATTCAATTACTCTATGCATTGAATCAATGAGGAATTGAAATACATGAATGTAAATGTAACATAGAACATATAGGAAAACAATATACTCTTTGTATTAATAGAAATAGGAGAGAGTTTACAACCAAAAATAGTATTTGATCTTGTAGAGATATCCCCAAGTTTACTTGTCCTTCCTTGTCACAAAGCACACCTCAATGTCACCCTAATGGATGAAGATGATGACTCTCTTAGATTTAAGGTAGCAACATGAGGGCATGATCAGTCTCCAAAATCCAACCCAAACCTTATGGGAGGCAGTAAATATATGGGAGAGTGTGGTAGTTTAATAATTCTTATCCATTTACCAATGTAGGATTGAGATCCACTTAATATGGGAGGATGAGATCAAGGGATAAGAGGTGAGGTCTCAAGGATAGGATCAGATGGGATTTAAACTCTTACCCATGGTAAATAATTAAAAATACCTTGGAAGCTTTTGGAAGAGGAATCTTCGGAGATATTTTTATTTTTCCCGAATTTATAGAACCAACGCACCTACTCAGTTATGCAGGGTGCATTGCAGTGCACCTTAGCGGAGAGACTGCACTGCAACATAGTTGCTTAGTTATGCAGGGTGCGTTGGGCCTAAAAATATGATTTTTCAGCAAATAGAGCCAGAAACCCAGAAATTTTGTAAATTTCATGCTTATTTATTTTTGTAGGGATGATGACAACATGTTCACAAATGTGGATTGATATGGTTTACAATATTATTGACCATATGCGACAAAATGGCCTATAAAAAATTTCTCCCTAAAGCACAAATTCAAATATGATAATTGATGACTAAATTTATTTACCTTGTGACAAGTTTGAAGCAAGAACAACTGGTTGAGATCATCATCTGTTACAATACATTTTCATCATGATATTTTTGTTGAGGGAGGCATATCCATTCTCAACACATAACTTAATATTACATGTACAATGATCAAGAAGTTTTTCCAATGATGAAATATATTGGACCCATGATTAGATAATTTTTTGTATGATCATATCCATCTTAGTTTATAATCTTGTATTAATCCTAAAACTGCAGCCTGGATGGATGAAACTAGGTTCGGGGTCTTCTATCTTGTTTACTTGATCGTCCAATGTATGAGTCTAGCCATGTGAATAAATGAGTTGGAGTCGAACATGGTTAACACCATCTGATTACCAACCAATGATGTATGTCATTAACAAATGTGAGAGAAACCATCAATGATATTAATGCCTCTCAAGGTACTACAGTACAATATTTATGGTGTGAATGAATGAGTTGAATTCAAACACCACACATAATATTTTGGTCGAAGGCCATTGATGAAAACTTGTCACCGAGAGCAAGGAAAATTTCCATCGATGTATGCAAGCTCCAAGGTACTAAAGGGATTTTATAAGTCAACTTCCTGGACAATCATGAGTTGATGTCCACATGAAACAACCCATCGTAGGAGGGCCTTGATGTATCCCCCAACAAGGACATGAAATGAGTATAATGTTTTGAGACAAAATGATGTTGATGTGGAACTGGTTCAGGAAAGAAAAACATGAAATAAATGCTTAGGAGTATTGTATCATATATCAACTAAATGAATTCTCTTGAACATATCAGCAACACTAAATGGAGTTGGCAACATTGACCCAAAATTGAATGCGGAGACTTTGATATGGTGTGATGAACCAAAATACAAGCATATTTCCCAACCCAATAATCATGGAGATGAAGTCAAAGGATGTCATATTCAAGAGTGACTTATTTCCATTAATAGGTGAAAGACCATTTTTTCCAAATTCCACAAACCATTGTTGGTCATCACCTCTTTATTTTTGACAAGCTTGAGGAGGATAACATATACTTGATCTGTAAGTTCATCCTTCAGATCAATCCCTATGAGTATTTTTAATGAACCCTGAGAAGGAGTGGTTTGGTCCTATCATATTTTACCATTCCATCATTATTTGATGTTTTATGAGTCCAGCAAAGGTGAAACTCGAATCCTTTTTCATGTTTAGAGTGCTTGAAATAGAGGTGAAAAAGAAAACTCCAAAAGTTCCTTTTTGTAAATAGTCTCTTGAGTCTGAAAAGGAAGAAAAAGATACTTAGGAGAACCTATTAGCCATGTTCAACTAATGTATTCCTTTTCTGTAGTTAGTATATCTCATTCCAGAAAAGGGTTAAACTTATACTGAGTAGATGTATTTTCATTTATTTTAACGTGTTCGAAAAGACAAGTGCTCGGAAATATTTTCATGTTTTGGGAGTGTGAAAAGAGCTAAAAGCAGACTCCTCCTAGAGGAATGATTGATATAAAGGGTATAAACTAGTTCCGGTCATGATAGAACTACTCAAAACACACAAAGGTCAATAGGTTGGCTAATAATACCATTCATTGCAGTGGTTCCTCAGGAAAGTGTAAAACAACCAAGTCAAACTGTATGATCGTCGACCAAGCAGATGGTGATGATGGAATGAGAAAACCAAGGCTCATCTGAAAAAAATAGGTCGATCATACAACTTTAGGTTCTCTGCATCTAGGTAACAGAAACAAGATGTGGAGAACCTAAAGCTTTCCAAGTAGTTGATGATAGAACATTAACATATGTGTCTTCTTCTATGACTGTGCTAGGTTAGGGCATATTATAAGCATGTACTATAATCTGAAAGGGCACATAAGGAGGAAGACGATATCCTACATGTCGAATCCAATCAAAGGAAGTGACCAAACTACTTGGAGGGGGTGTCATGGAAATGGGATAACTTCCCCATTATGCTATGGTAACCGGAGAATTGATCCCTTGTGTTATGGTAATGGCAGGATTTCTCCCCTGTACCATGGGAAAAAAAATATTATCCCCCTGTTCCATTGGAATGGGAGGATTACCCCCCAGTTAATTATAACCTGGAGAAATGTGAAGAACCAGATCAATATGAGACTCACTCTCCATGGGAAATTAATGATCAAATGAAGGTGGAATAAATTAAATAATTTTTTCAACCAATGGTTTGTCAGGAATAGACTCATTGGATTCATGTTCAGAGAGAGTAAGATTCATTGGATTCATTTTTTGATCAATCACTTCATCAATTAGTGGAGGATGGGGAGAAATATTTCTATAACCAACCAGAAGATGAGGCTAATAATTTGTAAGGTTTTCCAACACTTTTGAGGCTTCATCCATACAAGGAAAAATGTGAATAGGATGATTCCCTTCACATAATGTATAGGGAAACTTAACTTTATACTTTTTACCATGAACCTTATTATTACTAGGTGATGGTTTATTCCCATGAACCCTACTATTACTAGGTGATGGTTTATCACTAGCATGATCTACATAGTTTGATGTGATCATGTGGACAACACTTCTAATACCTTGGGAATACCAGGAAAATCTCTAATATGGTAGTCACCCTTACATAACATTCAAGGTAATTTAACTTTGCATGGTTGATTGGAAGGTTCATATGTACTAGTTGCATTGGTAGCAATGGTTGCTTGGTTCTCCCCCTATTTATTTTACTTCTTCTTCTTTGCTCCCTGGTTACTAGAATCAAGAGTTTCACCAAGCGAGGAGGAAGAAATGGATGAAGAAACAACAGGTGAATAAGGACAAGGGTCAACTTTAAGATCAACTAAAGGTTGATGTTTTTCAAGTGGAGGAGAAAATGGTTGGGAAGAAATTTGGACATTTGGAATCAAGGAGGTTGAAAAAAACCAAACTGATAAACCAATGATAAATCCAGGAAGGGAAAATGTTTCCATATAAGGAGCACCAATATTTCCAAAAGAAGAAAAATGACCAGGAATCCTATCAGAGGGGTTTCCTTGACTGGTAAACTCCAAAACTGTTTCCATTTTTCTCAACCTAAGATCCACTAAGGATGTGTCCCACAGTAATGATGTTGTTTCATGGTCAATTAATTGATTTTAGAAATTAAAGACACAAATAAAACAATGGGGTAACTAGGCAAAAAGGGATTACCAAGCAACTGTGAATTCTAATATACCACCTTAGTAAACCAAGGATTTACGTACGGGCAGGAAATCTCCCAGAATTATGTGTTCGGTATATCACAGTGTACAAGGAAACCAACTTAGTTACTTATGGCAGGATAAAAACCTAGTGGGGACTTCCAAAATATACCCATTGGAATGTGGAAGTGCAGTTTGTAGTATTTTTTTCTAATGCATAACCGTATGATGAGAGTGTTCCCATATACTTTTCATAAATGCATCAGCATCCTATATACCTGGAGGTACGTGGAGAACGATCTAATACACTTACGTACGTGGAATGGGATATCACCCCTGGAATGAAACTCTATCAAAAAATGACTCCTCCTACATTTAAATACGTTGGAACACATATCTAGCCTAGACCTCTAGATGTTTCTTTAAGTTTCAAATGATCCTTAGATTGATTCAATAAATTTTAAAGTTTATCCTAAATTGTGTTTCATTTTTGAAGGCTCACTATGAATTTTACCTAAACACACCTATGATGTAACTAATATGACAAAAATATCTCTTTTTGTTTTCCTTTTAATGAAAATATATGTATATAATGGGAGAGAGCAAAGAGTAATGCAACATACAAGATGCATCAAACAAAATTTGTTAGGTCTATTTTTAAGGTTTGACCCCTAGTGGAGTCGCCAATTTGTTATGTGAAATTTAGGATTGTGGAAAACAGTATCTTCCCTAGACCTAGTGGACTGGTCTAGAACAACCTAAATCAAATAATATAGAGTTTACCTTAGATAAATTGAAGAATGGGAAATAGGCTTACTTGGAATCCATCACAAGATTTACTTCCCTCCTAGCTTGTAATCTCCAATTGTAGCTCCAATTTATATAATTAGGAACTACACATACAACCAAAAAAGTCCAAGGATCCATAAAATATATGTAGCATAATTCAATTAATTTATTCAATGAATCAATGAGACATTGAAATACATGAATGTAAATGTAGCATAACGCATATAGGAAAGAATTATACTCTTTGTATTAATAGAAATAGGAGAGAGTTTACAACCAAAAATAGTAGTTGATCTTGTATATATATCCCCAATTTGATCTGTCCTTCCTTTTCACAAAGCACACCACAATGTCACCCTAATGCATGAAGATGGCGAATCTCTCATATTCAAGGTAGAATCATGAGGACATTATCAGTCTCCAAAAGCCAACCCAGACCTTATGGGAGGCAGTAAATATATAGGAGAGTGTGGTATTTTAGGAATTCTTATCCATTTACCAATATAGGTTTGAGATCCACTTAAGATGGGAGGATTAGATCAAGAGATAAGAGGCGAGGTCTCCAAGATAGGATCATATGGGATTTGAGCTCTTATCAATGGTAAATAGTTAAAACTACCTTGGAAGCTTCTCAAAGAGGAAGCTTCGGAGCTATTTTTATTTTTCCTGAATTTCTACAATCAGTGCACCTACTCAGTTATGTGGTGTGCACTGCAGCACATCCTCAGAGAAATAGAGACTGCACTACAGGATATTTTCTCAGTTATGCAGGGTGCACTAGGCCTAAAAATATGGTTTTTCAACAGATATACCCACGAACTAAATTTTTTGGAAAGCTAACGCTTAGGTATTTTTGTACAGATGATGGCAACATGTTCACGATGTGGATTGATATGGTTTTCAAACCTATTGATAAAATGCGACAAAATGACCTATAACATGTGCCATGCACTAGGAGGAAGCAAAGGCTTGAAATATAACGCAATTTTCCTCAACAAGAGGTCACTATTGGTTTGGAATGAAATTTTCCTTATAATATAGCATAGTTGGACTCAAAAGTGGATGCATGTCCATTTGGAATTCGTTTTTCATTGAGGGAGGCCACAAGAAGGAAGTCACTTTGTCTTTTGGTATTTTCATTGTGCTGGGAGGATAGGAGGGTCTTTGCATTTCATTTTCTCCTCTACAAGAGGGTGGAAAAGGTCTATTTTGTTAGCTAGGAGTGTTCTATGTTTCATTCAAGGCATAGTTGACTACAACTTAGTGTTGTTAGTCAGTATAAGAAGGAAGGATTGGGTGACTGCCTTTGGGAGGTTCATAATGTGCAATATTTTTGAGGTGATCTTGAGGAGGAATTAGTGCACCAATATTGGTGAGTAGTATTGCATCATTGAGGCCCATCAACAAGTTAATATAATCACTTGGTAAGAGGGATAATCCCTTCACAACTTGCACTGGGTTGAAGGGCCAGGAAGAGCTCCCAAAATGGCTAAGTGTGGCAACGAAAGGGTAATAGAATTAAATTCATCATAATAAGACTCAAACATGGACCATGTTAGGGTCCTATAATAATAGGATTCATAAATTTTTAATTGACTTTGATAGTCTTTTAAATATGTACATACCTTGCTTTCTGCAAGTTGTTTTCCCATATTTTGAAAAAATAAAAATAATAAAAAGTCAAAAAGAGGGTAAAAGTCCTAAAAGAAAAATCAAAGGACTTATAAAAATATAGACCCCAAAAGAAAAAAGAGAAATAAGACCTGAAAGTGAGCAAATCCAAATGCCACTACTTTTACTTTACTGTAAGAATAATGATTATGTGTAGAGCGTCAATAAATTCCATAATCCATGATCAATTAAATAGTTTAGTCTTAACTTTTCATGCTTTCAATTTCAAGTTTTAGATAGAGAATAAATATTTGTTAAATAGTTTAAACTTGATAAATTAGGAGATAGGTAGAGAATAATGAGGAGCTAAACATTTTAATTTGAGCCCTCAGATTGAATAAGGTAGATTTAGATAGTTTTTTGCTTTGGAAGAAAAATGTTTTATGGTTGCAAGCTTAAATGCACCCACAAAATGAAGAAAAAATGTTAGAAATAAAGTTGGGTAAGTAGAAAGCAGTTGAGAAATCATGTAAATAAGACATCGTTGGGAAAAATCACTAATTTCCCCTCCCCTATAGGTATTAAGTATTCTAAAATATCAGTAAAAAAGGCTCAGAGAATTTCTCTAACTTTTGTTGGGACCAGACCCAAGGCTCAATGACTGATAAATGAAAAATATTGAATTCCTACCTTAAACCTCCATTCATCAACATTTACTCTTCATCCATACATCAAAAACCCATTTTTCTAAGTAAAGGCACATCTTACTTAGTAAAATTGTAACCCTAAAATAATTAACTTCATCCCTTCAATAGCATTCATAAAACCCCAAAAATACAGTTTGTCCTAAATTAAAGTGTAAAATATTAAAAAAGACAACACTACTTTGCTTTGTCTATCATATACACTTTGCTTGGAGATAAAATGTGTTTTAGTTACATTTCACTACCTTTTCATATTAACTTTTAACATATTTTTATTAAAACCCTAACTATACCTTCTCGTAGATATTAATTCCCTTATATTTAAAATACCCCAAAAACCCACTATTTTAACTTTTAAGACCAAAGTCTATTATCCCCACGTGCATAAATAGAAAACCCCAATTAAAAGCCCTTTGGTCTAAAAACTATCATTATTTAAATATCCCGCCCCTATGGTTTGACAACGGTGAAAGTTGAAAAAACTATATAAAATGCTATCGTGCTCTCATATGAAATTTGAAACATTTTTTCAAATGTCTTAAATAGAAACATTACCCCACCTATATTCATATAATCCAAAGTTTTTGAAATAAACAAATGTTTTTTTCAAAAACCATGGCCACCAATGCATAAAATCCCGCACCCATATACATTAATCAAAACATTATAGATATGTTTTATACCTTTACCCCTCAGCTATATCATAAAGGTTTAAACATATATGCATACATATAAGGCCCCATCCCACATCCCATTTCAATGCAACTCTCAAATTAATCTCAGTCGTTTGCATTCGACTCTCAAATCCGACGGTTGACATCCCAAATTGTGCAGAATAGATGCACGATCTCCCAAACGCCAAAGCCACACAAAATGGGTTGTTTTGAATTTCCTCTCTCCTCCATGTGTTCGATCCTCATTGGATCACGTGGGTTGACCTTAAAACCACTTACCATCCAAAACCTACGCGATAACCAGCCTGGTTTTCATCCGTTGAAAATTCAAAACCGCTCTCCCACCTGATGCGACCTGTATTCAATGCTGATTAATGTAACCATGTATGATAAACCTTTGAAATACATTCATTTTATCCTATATTGCGCGTTTTAACCTACTGTTGTGCCTCCCCGACTATAAAGAAACCATGTTAAAGCCTTTTTCTACCATTTTTTATGCCCAAAACTTGCAGACATTTACCCAGTAAACCTTTGAAGGCTATTGAGGAGCCACGCATTGCTCCAAACAAGCTACTAAAGCCTTCAACTCAACAAAGAAACTCAGAAACCCTTCCAAAGCCGATACATGCACTGCAACAGGTATTTTCCTAGAATTTAAACCTGCATTCAAGTTGGAAAAACATTTTTAAAGAAAGAAAAACATTTTAAGTTAAGAAATTGATTTAGTAAATTGCCAAAAAATCCAAAAAACAGGCCAAACTCTCGCAAATTTTTCCCAGAACCCTTTTTCTTAGCTACACACTATTTCTGAAGAAATTTTAGAAGTTTACACAGTTTTCAAGCTCTAAGATAAGCCAGAAAGCTTCTGCAGGTACCCCAAAACCTCTGTGATCCTTTTAAAAAGGGTTTTCACCATTATTGCTAATAAAAATACTTAGAAAACCCCTGTTTTTTGTTTTAGACCAATCCCAAAACCTCCAAATCTCTTTTATAGGCTTAATTGAATAAGAAAAAACCATACTTTACCAAATCTGCCCATTTAAGCCTCTGTTATAGTAAAATTGCCTCTGCAAACTATTTAAACTTGCAGAAGCAGATCAAAATGCCTAAAAAGCAGACTGCAAGCAAGCCTGAAGGTTCTAAAGCACCTAAACGTATCCCTGCTATGACTTCAAACACTGTTTCTTTTGTTAATGCATTACAACCCCCAGCTGTTGATATTGAACACATTCCCCTTGCTGATATTGATTACAAAATAGTTGATTCCATTGTTTAATTCAAATTGTTAGATATCCATAACTGGTGCTTTGAGAAGTCTTTAGATGATCAAGAATAAATCCATATTTGGGAATCTAATCTGCCCAAATATATAGTCCCTTTGACTCACCCTTGTCAAGATATTATTAGATTGTGTCAGCAGTACTATATTCCTGAACAAAGTGCTATTATGAATCCCAGTAAAGAAATCATATTTACCATCACTGTAGAGTCAATTAACCAAATGTTACAGCTTCAACCAGATCCCCAAGCAGTACCTTTTTCTATTAAGGCCCTCACCAAGCTATACATTGGCCTAGATTTTCCTAAAAGGTTCATGATTTTTCGGACTTTTATGTCTCTGCATGTTGAAATTCCAAAGTTAAATCCTCCATATTCAACTGCTAAATTCCCTGAAGGTTCAAGGCATGTAATCTCAATGCTTTCCTTCATCCTTGGGTATTTCACTGATGAGCACACTGATGAGTCTATCTTGGGATTCTTGTCCACCTTTTCTCCAGATCAACCACCTTCAGTCATATTTGATTATGCTAGTTTCATTGTTGATAACATCCATTATCAATTGCCCAACTTGCCAATAGAGGGAGTGTTTAGATATACTTCCTACCTTTTCCACATGTTCTTATACTTCCAATCAGATAATTTTCATATCACTCTTCAAAAACTTGACATAGAGGCAAATCCTCTATCTGCCATATTTTGGACATCATTGCTCAGAAAAGAATGTACAGATTTTAGCAATTCATATTTTTTAGAGTTATTTTTACAATCAGTGATTACCATGTTGACCAAGACAGAGCAGCCTAGAATAAATGAGGAAATGAAGAAAATATTGCAGCTATCAGAACAGAGTAAGGTTGGTGACTGGTATTTGTTTGAGAAATATACTGAAATCAGAGTTTTTTGGACAAACTTGTTGCCTTACAAGTTACCCAAACATCCTCCAATGAGGATCTTTGCCTTGGAGTATATCAGGAAAATTATAAATTTTGATTCAATCAATTTCATGGCAGCTAAGAAGAAGACCCAATTCAAACTTAAAAATCAAATTGGGCCATTCATATGCAACCACAGGCATGCAGAAAAGGAAGCAGCAAATCAACTATTGGAATATAAATTTGAAGAGAGTTTCCCTTGGAACTATGATCCACAAGGGATCTTGAGCAAGCTGAGGGTAAAATGAAAATTAACACCCTTTATACATGAAGCTAAATGAGAAATAGAAAATTTTTCCAATCAGCTTGAATGGATTGAAAACACATTAATAGATGCAGTAAGCAAAGGTAATACTATTCATACCTTAGAGACTGCAAATCAACCAGAGAAATACATCAAAAGAATAAGGGAAGAAGGAGCATATGTGGCAAAGACTACAACAGAAACAAAGTTAGCAGGTAAAGGAAAAGTGACAAAAATAAAAGGCAAAAATTAGATATAGCAGGTAAAGGAAAAGTGACAATAGATGTTGAAGAAACAGATCCTCTGAATACAAACACAAGTTTTCAAAAGACAAATGCAACTACTGTAATTATCAATGAGCCAAATCAGAATGAAGAAAAACTGAATAATGAAGACACACAGTTAATGGAAAGGCAACAAAGGATGGAATATTCTTCCTCACATTCAGCTGAGGAAAAAGACTTGGATATTAAGGAGAAATATAAGCAAATCAAGTTGAATAATGAGGAAATCAAAACTGAAGTTTACTCTCGGTCCTTGAAACAAAAGCCAGGTAATCAAAAAATATTTCTCTCAGCATTTGATTACTCAAGTAAAAAATTGATTATGTCAGTATTACAGCCCATAGTATCAGTGCCAAAGACAGTTGCTTACTATAAGAAAGTTGATCTTGAAGTAGCTACAAACAAAATCCATGAATTAGATCAAATAGAATTTCATAGGAAAACCTCAAAGATGTTATATTCCACAGTTACAAAAAAATCTATGAGTTCTCATAAGCTTCAAAACACCATCTCTAATATGCAAGATCAAATGAAGATGGATAAAGCTTCATTATATGCCAAGGATCTAAGGATTAAAGCCTTAGAAGAACTAGTATTGCAAGTAGGATATGATCCTACAAATATGAAAGCAGCAAAAGCATTGGTAAAAAAGAAAAATGAGGATATAGCAACCTTGAGGAAACAGCTCAAACTTCCTCAAAGTGAGCATCCTCAGACAAAGTAAGTCTTACATGAACAGAAGGAAAAAGATGAAATGATGAGTTTAATTCTTCAACTGACAGCTCAAATTAAGGAAATGGAAGTACATATGGACCAACTTGTCCAAGAAAAAAAAACAGTAAAAGAATCAGTAATTCCTATAGTCATCCTAGTCATCACTACAACAGTGCCTTCAACTTTAGGAGAAAATTTGGCACCCAAAGAACCATTGGCCACTGCAGTGCCAGTGACTTATTCCACTACATCAGCCACTGAATCATATACCACGGCAGTACAGCCTACAGATGATGCCAGTAAGATAGTAAAATCAATGGAAGAGATGTCTTTGAAGACAAATGAAATTAGCAGGTTGACAAAGATGATTGAAAATCTTGAAAAGACAAATAAATCAACTCAGATAAATGCTAAGATACATGAAAAAAATGCCAACAGATTGAGTGAAGAGCTAAAGAAGTTGCAAAAAGAATTAACTCTCAAGGATCAGATATCATATATAAAAAAATACCTATGGAATAATTTTATTGAAGCCATCCATGATGTATGGCCTTCGATTTAGGTAATTTTTGAGCAAAGAGACTTATTATTGGCAGCCCAAGCAGAAATTCAAAAGACTCAGACTGATTTGGATGACAAACCATAACAGGCTATAATATTAATCAATTTCCTCAACAGAAAAAATAGACAGGAATTGGAAGAGCTCAAAATAATAGACAGAATTGCCACTATCCTAGAAATCATGAAAGTCACCACAAAGAGAAATTTGATGAGGCAACTTGAAGAAAAATGTGAAGGTATGAATACTGCCATAACTAGATTTATGGTTAAGTTCATAAATTTGAGGCAAAAGGGAATTCATAATATCATAGTTATTAATGATAAATTGATGCCTAAAAATGACTATGATAAGAAGATAAAAGAATATGCCAAGGAACAGGTGAATAAACCAACAGGTCAAGTCATCCCTACATGAAAAGTGTTACTGAAGAATTTTAAAGATTTACTTTACTTATAATATGAGATCAAGCACTTATTTTTCATAAAGCCCACCTTTTCTAGATATACAGAAGCTAATGAGAACTTTAGGAAGTTAAAAATATTCAAATTCCTAAAAATGAGGATTTGCAAGCTCTCACATATTTACTGTGAAGGATAAAAACAAACAGATGAAAAGAAGATAAAAAAAAAATTTCAGAATGACAGTCAAAACAGATTTTATTTACAGCAGTAACAGTTTTGACTAAAGGGTTAAAGAGTATCAGTTAAAGAGTATAAGTAAATAAAGAGTATCAGAGAAAGAGTATCAGTTAAGGCAAGTCTGATTTTAAAAAAATATCTAAAGGCCAGCAAGGAGGACACCAAGGCAGCCACCTGCTTTATCCTCAAAACTGTTTCTATTTATTATCGATAAAATAGGACAACTTGCTTATTTGTTAAGCAACTATCTCTATTTTTATTGTGAAGATATTTTATTTTCTTAAGTTAATTCTTAGAAGTCATCTAGGATATTTTGTAAAACATTATGTATAAATACTTCATATTTAGAAGTATTTTGTGTGGAATAAAATTGTTGGGATTGTTATTGTCATTTCTTCTTGGAATTTAAAGCTTTTGTGTGTCAAAACTTCGAGTAGTAGGCTGGATCAAAGAAAATTGGCATCATACTTCAGGATCCCTGTGATGAGCTATTTGGAGTGAAATATTTTCTTCACTTGTCATTGTTTCTTTTCTCTGTTACATGCATCCATTTATGTTTATGCTAAATCTGAATGTATAACTAGGAGTATTAATACAGGATATGTTATTAGCACCCTGTTTTTAACTAGTTATCATTTATATGTTTTCCTCTGATTTTCAGTGTAGGGAATTATTAATTTCTCCCTCTCTCATTTGACCTCTCCTAATACTTCCCTTTTCTGGATTTAAGGATTCTTAAGTGCTCTTTATTCCGTTCATACCATCTCATAAAAACAACTTTCCAAGATCTCCAAGGGTTATCTATCTTGCCCTGAAGACATTTGACCTTTTTTCCCTTGATCCTAGTCCTGTTTGCTTGATTTTGACTCCATAGCCCAATGGAAAATTATATTTCCCACTATCCATCCTTTCAAGTGATTTTTTCCCACCAAATCAAACAAAACCAAACCAAAGCTACACTTTCATAACTAGCATAATATTCACAAATTGAAACAAAGTTAAACTTTAAAGAGAGAGCCCTCTCTGAACCCTAGGAAGGTTAGATCCTAGAGTTTGAAGTAGGTTTGTAGTTACCTCTAGAATTCTTAGACTAAAAACCAAAATTACACAACTTAAGAATCACTAGAGTGATAACATACTGGCGACTCCACTGGGGAACTAACTAATCCTCAGTCTTAAAACTAGTCTTAAAGAAAATATTTTTATATATCATTTTACTTTAAGATTGATTTTATAAGTTGTGTTTATTGAAAACAGTAATTCTGGCTTCTAGGAAATTTTATTATACCAGGTCTAACCCGGATCCTAAGCCTGCAGTTATAGTAGACAACCCAGATCGAATTGGTAAAAAGAAAAAACAGTCAGAAAAAATAGAAGTTGAAGTATCAGTAAAAAGAGTCAATTCATTACCACAAGAGTTAGTAAGTTTGCAAGATATTGATTTTGACCTGAAATCTGAGCACTATTTATTTAGAAGAAAATCTGAAAGTTATTTGAAAACTGCTATCTTAGACCCTGTTTTTATTGCATTCTTGAATACAAAACAGAAATATATTACAGAAGATTTTAAAGCACAGAAAGTTCAAGATAAAACTAACATTGAACAACTTAATCTTACTATTCTCAAAGATATTGATGAAGCTATTGAATTAGCTCAATTTTTGACCTATTAAAAGTCTAGTTTCTGAATTGCATACCACAATAATACCAGCTAGAGATTCACCTCTTTATGCTGTAACATCATTTATAAATTCCACTACCAACTCATCTACAAATCCATTTATCCCTATATTACCTTTACAACCTATAGTATTATATCCACCAATCACTTCATCCACTATATCCATCAGCTCACCTTTTGATTTCCTAAACAAATCATCCTCATTTCCTAGTATTTCCATATACATTCTAGTTTCATTTCCCAGCACTTCAAATACAGTTTTTAGTTCATCAGCTATCATTTCCAGCACAGCTCCAAGTAGTTCTACTTTAACTCCTAGTCAATCTAAGCTTCAAGCTATGGCTGCTAGATATGCTCCCCTAGTCTTACCACAATAGCTTCATGACATGCCTCAAGACTATCAAAATAAAATACCACTATTTGATGGCACTACCCAATATACTGTTCAACAGCATATCACGAAAATGACAGACTTCTTTGAAATTTATGAAATTGATGATTCAGATGTTCAAATGAGGTTGTTTGCACAAAATTTGACTGGAGAAGTTAAGAGGTGGTTTAAATATTTAGCTGCTGGTAGTGTAACTGGTTTAGTTGTGTTTCATAGATTGTTTTTAAATAAATGGGAAAATAAAAAGAATCCCCTCCAAATATTGTTTGAATTTGATTCCATGAAAAGAGCTCCAAATGAGTCAGTCCAAGATTACTGCACCAGATATAATAGTGTATATAATTCTATCCCTACAAATCTTAAACCTACTCCTTATTCTGTTATGCTCAAATTCCCTGATGGATTTGATGCATTTATGGCTTCTCAATTAATGGAAAGAGATGCAGACACCTTAGAAAAAATGAAAACAGATGCAGTTAGTGTAGAAGTAAATATTTCAGCCAGAAAAGCTAGACTTGGAAATGAAAGAAGAGTGACCATTAAAGAAGAAACTGCAAATTTAGACACAAAAATAGATGTGATAGCTAAAACCTTAGAAAGGGTGGTGGATATATTAGATAATATAGAGAGAAGACCCCAGTGGGATAACCAACAACAAATCAAAAATCCTAATTTTAGAAAGAACATAAATTCTGGAAAAGCAAAAGAAACAGCCCCAGACCAAACAATTAGGCCCCCAGTCCCAAAGAAATATGTTGAAATTTCTCAAAATAATGATGATGATGAAGATGCTATCAATCTAATGGGCATAGATGACAATAATACTATTTTCCTTACTCAGGAAGATCAGGAATTGTTTGAACTCCAACAACTCAAATTAGATTCTAGTGAATCCTTTGATTATAAACAAGGTTACGATTATGCAATAAATGAAATACACAGTCAATATAACCTTAGAAACAAGAAAGACAATGAGTCTTATACCAAGAAAACTTCCCAAACTCATATTTAGAAAACAGTAGAGGCTCCCAAAACAAAATTTCTACAAATTCTCCCAAGGGAAAATAAGCAAAACTCAAGTTCTTCCCAAAACATTTCTAGTCCTAAAAAAACATTAACTCCTAAAATTGTTGATATTACTGATGAAGTTTCTCAAGCTTCAAAATATTCACAAAAATCTACTGCTACTAAAGCTTCTAATTCTGTCAAAATAGTAAATTTAGATCCTATTAAACCTTATGTTGATCCTAAAACAGTAGATCCAAAAACTGTTACTTCAAAAACATCTGTTGATAATTCTAAGTCTGAAAAAACATCTACTGCTTAACAAACAATCCCTAAAAAGAAATTTAGGAGTAGTAAAACACAAGAAACACAAACAGAGAATGTCAAACCACTTGAAAATGAAAAAATAGTTGTATAAAAATGAGACAAACCAACACAAACTACAATTACCAAAGAAAAATTGATTCAAATCAGTAAAACTCAACCTACATTCAACATACAACTAGAAATTGCAAAGCTTAAAATAACAATTCCTTTGACTAAATTGGTAAAAAATTACTTGTATAAATCAACCATAACTGAAACATTAAATATGAATGATGGAGAAGATTCCATAAATCTAAATTATGATCAGCCAGAGTTTATTTTTGGTCCAGATGTAAATGGAAAACATGCAGATGGAGAAATTCCTCCATTCTATATCAGTCTTACCATTCATGATCAAATTTTACACAATTCCATGCTAGATTCAAGAGCTTCCCATAATCTAATTCCTAAAGCCATAATGGAAAATCTCAATCTAGAAATTACAAGGCCATACAAAGATTTTTTTTCTTTTGATTCAAGTAAATTTAAATGCCTAGGTTTAATCAAAGATTTGTGTGTAACACTAGTTCAATATCCTGGTAAGAGTATATTAATGGACATTGTAGTAGCTAATATCCCACCTAAATATGGAATGTTACTTTCTCGCTCATGGGGAGCAAAGTTACAGGGATCTCTACAATTGGACATGTCTTATGCTACTATATCAGTTTTTGGCCAGCCTAAAAAGTTATATAGGGAAACATTGATGAAGTACATGGTCAGTAGTGCCGAAAGATCTATAAACTACCCAATTTACTCTACAACAAGTGACCTTGATTCTTTTATCCTATGCAACTCTGAAATGAATGAAATCCAAACCAAACTAGTAGAGAAAAAGAAAACACCAAATAATGATAATATTTTTCATGAATCTCTATGGAATTTAGACTTTGATGGTTCAGTGAATAATTTAGGAGCAGGAGCAGGAGTTTGGATAACAAATATGGAGACTAATCATTCAGAAGGCCATGCTTTTAGGCTCAACTTTAAATGTACCAATAATATGGCTGAGTATGAAGCCCTCATCCTAGGACTCCAAATAATTAGGAACTTGGGAGGTAAAATAATTTTAATTATGGGAGATTCAGAGTTGATCATAAAACAAGTAGATGGAGTTTATTTTGTTTAAAATCCTAGACTAAGCAGATACAGAGACACTGTGATAGATTTAACTGATGATTTATTGTAATGTAAATTTGTTGTTATACCTAGAAAACAAAATATACAAGCTCATTGTCTTGCAACCTTTGCTAGTACATGCAATTTACCATTCCAACCTAATCACAGATATATTGCTGAAGTCAAGCATAGGCCATAAGTCCAGATAATCTTAAGTATTGGAAATTTTTTTCTCAGGATGAACATATTTACAAGTTTATGAACAATGAAGGAGAATTTCATAATTGTATTATAGATACAGATTGTACTATAAATCATGATTTGGATTGTGAAATAGATTTAAATAACTCAAATGTAAATAGAATAAAGTTTGATAAACCAACTATATTTAGTCAAGCTGATATAGATAACTTAGAGAAAGTAGAGATTGAAAAAATTATTGAGGATGAATCAGATATATTGAATCTTAAGGATAATTTCTTACCTAAAGGTTTAACTCCCTTAGAAGATCTTTTTGACTCAAATGATGTAGCTAGAAAACCAAAAATGGAGCCAGTTAGATTTGATATAGAAGAATGCAATATTGGAACATAGTTAAAACCCAAAACAATCAAACTTTCTAAAATTTTACCTCAACAAGAGAAAGAAAAATACATTACTCTTTTAAAGGAATATCAAGATGTCTTTTCCTGGAGTTATAAGGATCTCAAATCCTATGATACCGGCATAATCCAACATAAAATTCCAATAAAAGAAGATAAAAAACCATTTAAAAAAAAGTTGAGAAGAATTAACCCTGTTTTATTACCTTTGATAGAAAAATAAGTGAAAAGAATGTATGATGCACATATCACTGCACCAATCAAATATTCTGATTAGGTTTCCAACCTAGTTCCAACAAGAAATAAAACACGAGAGATAAGATTATGTGTTGATTTTAGGAATCTGAATAAAGTGTCCTTGAAAGATAATTACCCTTTACCTAAAATGGATCATATATTACAAAGGGTAGTTGGCTCTTATAGGATGTCTCTATTAGATGGTTTTTCAGGATACAACCAGATCTTAGTCCAAATATAAGATCAAGTAAAACAACATTTACTACTCCTTGGGGCACTTTTATGTATGTAAAAATGCCTTTTGGTCTAATGAATGCAGGAGAAACCTTTCAAATGGCTATGGACATAGCTTTTGCAAAGGAAATACATGATTTCTTAGTAACTGACTTAGATGACATTACTGTGTTTTCCAAAACAGATAATGAACACTTGGATCATTTGAGACAAGTTTTTATTAAGTGCGGGAAATATGGCATCTCTTTAAATCCTAAGAAAAGTCTATTTGGATTAGAAGAAGGTAAGTTACTTGGATACATAATTTCAAAAGAAGGAATTAGGATAGATCTTGCTCGGATAGAAGCAATTCCAAACATCATTCCACCAAGAAACATCAAAGAATTATAGGCCTTTCTAGGTAAGATAAAATTTTTAAGAATATTCATATCTAATTTAGCTGAGATAATTAGAGAACTAAATAACATGCTCAAAAAAGATTCAGTTCTTAAATGGATTTTTGAGGCTAAAAAATCATTTGACTATATCAAGCAAGATTTAACCAAAACTCCAGTTCTAATAAGTCCCGAATTTAAGAAATATTTCATAATTTTTTCATTTGCTTCAGAACACACCATTGCTGCAGTTTTACTGCAGAAAAATGACCAAGGATTTGAACAACCCATATATTTTTTTAGTAAGACCCTTAGAGATTCCCCTTTGAAGTACAAAATTATGGAAAAACAAGCCCTAGCTTTGGTTAAGGCCATTAAAGACTTTCGAGTTTATATTCTCTACTCTCATATCATTGCATATGTCCCAAATTCTGTAGTAAAAGACATTCTTACTTAGGATGGTCCTGATGGAAGAAGAGGTAAGTTGATTGCCACTATCTTAGAATATTACATAGAGATAAAACCCACAAAACTCATCAAAGGTCAAGGATTAGCTAGACTTATGGCTGAATCTAACTGCAATGCCCTAGACATAAATTTTATTGCTCAAGTAGATAATCAGGAAGAGATGGTGAATCCATCGATCAGTGAAGCCTTCTCAGACTCACCTTGGTATACAGATATCATATTTGTACTCCAAAACTTACAAGCTCCTCTTGGATTGTCAATAACCAAAGCCAGATTCTTAAAAATTAAAGCGGTAAGATTTTGCATCTTAGATAATGTACTTTTTTGGAGAGATCATAGTGGGATTTTATTAAATTGTTTACTAAAGGAATAATCTGACAAAATACTTGAAGAATTTCATTCAGGTGACTGTGGAGGACACTTATATTGGAAAACTACAGCAGATAAGATCCTGAGAGCTGGTTTTTACTAGCCTACCTTGTTTGCTGATGTTAAAAAGTATGTAACTTCATGTCATAAGTGCCAAATTTTTTAGGGTAAGAAGAAATTATTACCCCTCCCCTTAAGGCCTATTTCAACTAAGACACCATTTCAACAATGGGGTTTATACTTCATTGGTAAAATTCACCCTCCTTCTTTAGGCCAACATAAGTGGATTTTGACAGCCACTGATTATTTTACCAAGTGGATTGAAGCCATGCCCTCCATACAAGCCAAAAATACTGTCATTATTTCCTTCCTAGAAAAAAAACATTCTTTCAAGATTTGGATGCCTCCAAAAGATAATTACTGACAATGCAGCAGCATTCAAATCCAAGAAAATGATTGACTTTTGCCACAAATACCATATTACCTTAGGTCATTCCACTGCATATTACCCCCAAGGTAATGGCCTAGTTGAATCCTCAAACAAAAGCCTTGTAAATATCATCAAAAAGTTACTTGAAGACAATAAAAAGACTTGGAATAAGAAGTTAGTCAATGCCTTATGGGAAGATATACTTACTACTAAAAAATCCATTGGTATATCACCTTGCCAACTAGTTTATGGAATGGATGCTATTTTTCCATCCTCCCTAGGTGTACTAGTGATGAAAATTATCCAAGAGTTACAAGTGGAAACAAATGAAATTCAAAGAAGGATCAATCAAACTATTCACTTTCAAAAAACAAGGGAAGAAGTTTATATCAAATCTCAAGTCATTCAGGATAAAATCAAGAAATTTTTTGATAAAAAGACTAAAGAGGACGATTTCTACATAGGAGATAAAGTGCTAAAGTGGGATTCCAGAAGAGAAGACAAAGGTAAACATGGAAAATTTGATTTTCTGTGGAAAGGACCTTATGAGATTTATGGATATAGAGGTAATAATGCTTTCTTCCTGAAAGAAATGAATGGAACACATCTGCAAGGAGGACCAGTAAATGGCAGAATGTTGAAGCACTACTACTCTCCCGAGTTAACAAATAGTTAGTTTTTATTCACTTTGATCATGGTACATATACATTGCAAAGTTTAGATTGGATTGGATGTTTCCCTAGAAAATTTGAAGCCCGAAGAGAAGGCCCTAAGCTTTGAGAGGTAAATATCATAAGTATGAATAAGTTGCAGATATCATAAGACATTTACAGGGTCATCACAGTCAAATTTCAAAAGGCTACTAGTCTCAAAGTTCTTGATATTTCACCAGGAAATGTCATCCCCATGTGGAGCCACTGTTAGGGTCCTATAATAATAGGGTTCATAAATTTTGAATTGACTTTGATAGTCTTGTAAATATCTACATACCTTTCTTTCTGCAAGTTGTTTTCCCATATTTTGAAAAAATGAAAATAACAAAAAGTCAAAAAGAGTATAAAAGTCCTAAAAGAAAAATCAAAGGACTTAGAAAAATATTGACCCCAAAAGAAAAAAGAGAAATAAGACCTGAAAGTGAGAAAATCCAAATGCCACTAATTTTACTTTACTATAAGAATAATGATTATGTGTAGAGTGTCAATAAATTCCATAATCCATGATCAGTTAAACAATTTAATCTTAACTTTTCATGCTTTCAATTTTAAGTTTTAGATAGAGAATAAAGATTTGTCAAACAGTTTAAACTTGATAAATCAGGAGATAGGTAGAGAATAATGAGGAGCTCAACAGTTTAATCTAAGCCCTCGGATGAAATAAGGTAGATTTAGATAGTTTTATGCTTTGGAAGAAAAATGTTTTAAAGTTGCAAGCTTAAATCCACCTACAAAATGAAGAAAAAATGTTAGAAATAAAGTTGGGTAGGTAGAAAGTAGTTGAGAAATCATGTAAATAAGACATCATTGGGAAAAATCACTAATTTCCCCTCCCCTATAGGTATTTATTATTCTAAACTATCATTCAAAAAGGCTCAGAGCATTTCTCTGACTTTTGTTGGGACCGGACCCAAGGCTTGATGACTGATAAGTTAAAAATATTGAATTCCTACCTTAAACCTCCATTCATCAACATTTACTCTTCATTCATACATCAAAAACCCCTTTTTCTAAGTAAAGGCACATTCTTACTTAGTAAAATTGTAACCCTAAAATAATTAACTTCATCCCTTCAAAAGAATTCATAAAACCACAAAAATACACTTTGTCCTAAGTTAAAGTGTAAAATATTAAAAAATACAACAACAATTTGCTTTGTCTATCATATACACTTTGCTTGGAGATAAAATGTGTTTTATTTACATTTCACTACCTTTTCATATTAACTTTTAACATATTTTTATTAAAACCCTAACTTTACCTTCCCGTAGATATTAATTCCCTTATATATAAAATACCCCAAAAACCCACTATTTTAACTTTTAAGACCAAAGTCTATTATCCCCACATGCATAAATAAAAAAACCCCAACTAAAAGCCCTTTGGTCTAAAAACTATCATTATTTAAATATCCCGACCCTATGGTTTGACAACGGTGAAAGTTGAAAAAACTATATAAAATGCTATCGCGCTCTCATATGAAATTTGAAACATTTTTTCAAATGTTTTAAATAAAAACATTACCCCGCCTATATTCATATAATCCAAATTTTAAACAAATGTTTTTTTCAAAAACCATGGCCACCAATGCATAAAAGCTCGCTCCCATATACATTAATCAAAACATAATATATATGTTTTATACCTTTACCCCTAAGCTATATCATAAAGGTTTAAACATATCTGCATACATATAAGGCCTGGTCCCACATCCCATTTCAATTCAACGCTCAAATTATTCTCAGTCTTTCGCATTCGACTCTCAAATCCGACGGTTGACATCCCAAATCGGGCAGAATAGATGCATGATCGCCCAAACCCCAAAGCCACGCGAAATGGGCTGTTTTTCATTTCCTCTCTCCTCCACGTGGTCGATCCTCATTGGATCGCGTGGGTTGAGCTTAAAACCACTTACCATCCAAAACCTACGCGATAACCAACCTGGTTTCCGTCCATTGAAAATTTAAAACCGCTCTCCCGCGTGATGCGACCTGTATTCAATGTTGATTAATGTAACCAACATGTATGATAAACCTTTGAAATACATTCATTTTATCCTATATTGCACATTTTAACCTACTATTGTGCCTCCTCGATTGTAAAGAAACCCTGTTAAAGCCTTTTTCTGCCATTTTTTATGCCGAAAACTTGCAAACATTTACCCAGTAAACCTCTGAAGACTGTTGAGGAGCTGCACATTGCTCCAAACAAGTTTGGGTGGTTAAAAAACTCAGTAACAAGTTATTCCTCTCTTCTATAAGTTACTATAGCCTTCAACTCAACAAATAAACTTAGAAACCCTTCCAAAGCCGATACTTGCACTACAACAGGTATTTTCCTAGAACTTAAACCTACAATCAAGTTGGAAAAACATTTTTAAAGAAAGAAAAACATTTTAAGTTAAGAAATTGATTAAGTAAATTGACCAAAAATCCCAAAAACAGGCCAAACTCTGAAAAATAATTCCCAGAACCCTTTTTCTCAGCTGCGCACTATTTCTGAATAAATCACTAGTACAAAATGGCTAATTAGTTACTAAAAAAACGACTAAAATTTGCATATAAACAACTATTTTTCGATCGGTGACCAATAGTAGCTAATTTACAGTATCTTATAACGCGCCCAACTTTTGGTCATTTTTAGCTTAGTCATTAATTGGTTATCTCAATTTTGTTGTCTAGTTGTATATTTGGTCATTAATTTGGTCATTGATTTGATCATTAATTTAGTCATTGATTTAGTCATTAATTTGGACATTGATTTAGTCGTTAATTTAATCTTTGATTTGGTCATTAATTGTCACAATTAATGACCAAATATATTACTATATGATTACCCAAGAAAACCAATTAATGACCAAAGAAATATGACCAAAATGTTGGTTGTGTTATAAGATACTGTAAATTAGCTACTAATAGTCATATATATGCAAATTTTAGTCATCGTTTGAAATCAATTAATGACTGAAGAAATATGACTAAATTTTAGTCGTGTTATAAGATACTGTAAATTAGCTACTAATAGTCGTATATATGCAAAATTTAATTGTCATTTGTAGTCACAAAATTATCATTTGCAGTAGTCATTTATTCATTATATAAACGACTAATTTAGTAGTTTATATTCATTTCATTTACTTTCATTAATAATCATTATAAATGACTAATTTAGTTGTATATTCATTTTATTTGTGTTCATCATTAATCAATATAAACTATTAATTTAGTAGTTTTAAATTGATTTTGTGTTTATTATTAATCAACATAAATTAATTTGTATGATTTTAAAAATTTCATACAATGTACATGTTCATCTAATATGAAAACACAAAATTGCATATTTTAATTACAATACTAAACAATATCAAGTGCAACTATAAATAATTTCAACCCCATAAATTATATTATATGAAATGTTAAAGTATTACAATATGATTTTCCAACTTAATATTAGTTGGACTACAATTTACACATGAAATGATGTTTCATCACTTCAAACATTATCGTTGTGTTTTCAAGGCATTGCAGGTGAATTCACCAACTCTAAAGACTTGACCATCAGTCTTTATATGTCTTATGCGAGATATTGGCTCTAAGAGTATCACCAGACCAGTTCTCCTCTCTCTTTTTGCATTTGTCGCTCCAATGTTATTGCTCCCCTCTTTTTTCAATTCATGCTTCTTACTATCAATATTGTGTTCATTCTCTGAAAACAAAATAATATACAATCCATAGTGTAAAACATGAAAAACAATGAACACTAGAATATAAACTAAATTAGACTATAAATAATTTATACAACATATACCTCAACACCAGAAGTGTCAAAGCCATTTTTCTCCATACAAGTAAGAAAATCGAACAAATTATCTTCATTGTGGCGATAATTGCCACTATAATGTGACTAGATAACTTGTATAAACAAAGAAAATAAAATATCACCATATATAGAAACGAACACCTTAGTGACTTAGTATTCAACTTTCAAGGAAAGCTTAGGAACAATCATGTCAACTAAGTTATATGCTAAAAAGCTCAAGCTATAGATAACTTGTGAAAACAAATAATTTGAGGTGTGATGTTTAATCCCTGTCATTTTATTCACAACAACATTTCATTTTCTAATGCATGAACTTAGTCAAGTATATAAACAACATGTACTCAAATAACAACATGAAAGTAGCTTTTTCTGATAGTCATGAAAATATTTTAACACAAAATAGCTATAAAGATTTCAATAAATATAGTGTAATACTAATTTCATCTTCAAGCTTTGGTTGTTGTTTAAATGGACATGGTACTAAGTATTTTCAATTTCATAGTTAAAAGACAAAAGAAAATCAAAATAAGTGTCTAAAATACAATCAAACAATAAAGAAAGGATATCCTGGAATGGAAATTGCAATTATAAAAAATTTGTTTACCTGTCCACTGATGTCGTGTCTGGCATTCCTAAAGCATTTGCTTGCCCAAAATGACCATGAAGTGAAATAATCACAACATTAAAAACCATAGGAATTCCTACTATAAACATTTCCAAAGTCGATGGCTTAGGTGTCTAAGCAATCTCTAACAACGAATGAACCATATCCAAGACGTGATCTGCATCATCTCCCCATCGTTTTTCCAATCACATTTCCTATAACCTGCCCACTACAGAGTCAAGTAACAATAAAACAAAGACATTGACATTTGTTTTTATCTTTTATATCTATAAAATTTGAATCTGATTTGTTTCATGAACATATTAATTCATATTTAAAGCCTTCCTGACATATGAAAAAGTATCAATCAAATAGGACATCAAAAAAATCGACCTTAATGATGTCCTAAAACAATTTCTACAATATCAATATTTTTCTTGTTGTGATATCTTGGGTAGAAAAAATAACATATCTACAAAAGAAAAATGCATATATTGCTTATGGTCAAACTTTGTATATGGTGTACTCTTAAGCAGTTTTTTAAGATGTTCCTCCACCTTTACCAAAGTGTATTGTAGCTTTGTTAAACTATGTATCCTTTCATTGAGCGTCAATTTCTACAAGATAAATGTCACACATTATTCTTTCTCATTTCTCAACATGCTACGTATGATAAATTGAAATTCGCATAAAACCAAGAACAAACCCTATTCTAACCAAAACAAACAAACAGCTTCTCTAATAAAACTTCATTATAATATTAGAAAATGAAAAGAGAGTGGACATTTTTGTTGTTTGACTTTGCCTATTTTTGTTATGAAAGTGCTCGAGCTTCAAGAACCAACAAATGTGAGGGAAGTCGTAAATGTGAAAAAAAAAATATGTTGACTTAATTTGTAGACTTCTTCAAAATGATGTGAATGATGCCATTGTTAGATGTGGTAAATCTCATAATAAGAAATGGCATGTATTCTAATAAATTACATTGTAATGAATACCATGGGCCTCCATGGGTTATAGGTCCTCAGTAGGTTAATATTGATGATGAAAGAGAGATGGCAATGATAAGTATGGGTGGTCGTAGTTTGTATGGTGGATATCTTCAAACCAAGGTCGTCATCTCAATGAACCTAGGTTCTGACGTGGTAAACATGGATCTAGTCTTCACCCCATTTCCTTCCATCATATTTTTTCAAGACTCAAGAATACATAATGGTCCTTCAGCTTATAATAGGGTTTCTTTTGAGGTTATAAATAAAGCTTATCCAAATCAAATGGATTTTTGGGCTCCAAGAGATATGGATAATTTAAATGATAACAATTATATGTTTTTTTCCCAAGATTCAAATGTAGGGATACATTTTTTGGATTTTACTAATAAATAGAATGAGAGAAATAATCCATGATGAGAATCTACTGGTCATTGTGATTAGGGAAATACACGGAGATAATAAGACTATTTAGGTTCAAATCAAAGATGGTGTTGATTCTTGTAGCTCCTCGGTTGTTGGTAGTTTTTAAGGTAGGAATTTCAATTCTTCAAGGGTGGGGTCCTTCAGCATAATTGCATCTACCTTGGTCATATCACCCAAAAGCAAAACATAATCAACAAAGAGTAAATATGTCAAGTTTAGGGAAAATCCTATTTGTATAGTTGCCAAGTTTATAGTTATTTTTTACTCTATTATAACTCTGTTGAGACCACCTACTCTACAGTAAAAAATGGCAAAGAAGCCATTAGTCATACCTACCCATGGTCTCCTGTAGGCATGATAGAAGAATAGATTGAGCCATTAATTGGAATTGCACATATATTGAGGAAAGACAATTCATTATCTAGTTAACCAATTGCACATTGAACCCTATATGGATGAGTAGCCCTAAATAAAGCCAATTTTCTCTATCATATGCCTTGGAAAGACAAACTAACATTACTTGTAATTTTTTTGGTTTCATGTTATAAATTCCTTCTTGGGAAACTCCTATTCTGTAATGGATTTGTTTCCCAGGAAGGATGCAAAATTGTTCTAATGACATGGAATCAGCTTAGTGAATTTTGACCTTACATGACCAAGGAACTCAAGAGCCTTGGGCGCATCAACAATAGCATCCTCCAATGAAAATAGTATAGTCTCCAACCTAGAAACATCAACATTATATATAGTTATAGTTCATAATTGCAAATGACCATAGATTGTAGCAGTCCTTAAATAAATTCAAACTTGAATAAGAACAAACACAAAATTTCACATTACCCTTCAGTAAGATGTTCTTGATTTAGCAAGAAAGGCTCAGACTTGCATAAATGTGTAAGTAGATTCCCTAGAAGGTCAATTTCAACATCTGTTTTCCTGAAAAAAGAATATAATACCCAAAGCGAAACCATAGTTGAATGGAACAATGGTGCTTTAAGGTCATCTACACAAAAATTTGCCTCCTTCAAATGTCTCACACTAGATGGTAGAAAGATGTTTCTGAGAAGTAAACGTCGAAATATCGACGAAAAGAAATTTTAAAAATAAAAAAGGTAAACATTGAAATACCGACGGAACAAAACATTTTTAAAAGAAACTAAGTGTCGCTAGAGTGACTTTTCAAAATATTTTTTAAAAGAACTAGCCATCGAAATACCAACAACACAAAATATTAAAAACAAAAAAACAAAAAACAACCAAAACAAAAAAAAAATTGACTGTCGAAATACCGACGGAAACAAACAAACAAAAAAAAAAAAATTATTAAAAAAAAAATTCCCAACCATGCCATAATCATAATCACTCACAAAAAGGTAGAAGGGGAGAGATTTCGCTGCTCTGCCTCTTGAATTGCAGATCTGTCGTATAGCTGTGTTATTTAATCATTCTTTGAGTTTGGGGGTGATTTCTTCTTTAGAGTTTTGTAATGGCCAACAAGGGAAACGTCCCTGCGGTTGGTATAGATCTCGGCATTACGTATTCTTGTGTTGGTGTGTGGCAGCATGATAGAGTGGAGATCATCGCCAATGACCAAGGGAACAGGACCACTCCCTCCTATGTGGGTTTCACTGATACTGAGCGCCTCATTGGAGACGCCCCAAAGAATCAGGTCGCCATGAATCCCACCAATACCGTTTTTGATGCTAAGAGATTGATTGGAAGGCGTTTCAATGACGCTACTGTTCAGAGTGACATTAAGTTGTGGCCTTTCAAGTTAAATCCAGGGCCTGGTGACAAGCCCATGATTATTGTTAATTACAAGGGCGAGGAGAAGCAGTTTGCTGCAGAGGAGATCTCATCCATGGTGTTGATGAAGATGAGGGATATTGCAGAGGCTTATCTTGGTGTAACAATAAAGAATGTCATCATTACTGTTCCTGCATATTTCAATGACTCCCAGAGGCAAGCTACCAAGGATGCTGGAGTGATTGCTGGGTTGAATGTGATGAGAATAATCAATGAGCCTACTGCTGCTACTATTTCCTATGGTTTGGACAAGAAGGCTGGCAATGTGGGTGAGAAAATGTATTGATCTTTGATTTGGGCAGTGGAACATTTGATGTTTCACTTTTGACTATTAAAGAGGATATTTTTGAAGTGAAGTCTACTGTTGGTGACACCCATTTGGGTGGTGAAGATTTTGATAATAGGATGGTTAACCACTTTGTACAAGAATTTAAAAGGAAGTTTAAGAAGGATATTAGTGGTAGTGCTAGGGCTTTGAGAAGATTGAGAACTGCTTGTGAAAGGGCCAAGAGGACTCTTTCATCCACTGCTCAGACAACCATAGAGATTGATTATTTGTATGAAGGTATCGACTTTTATTCAACAATCACTAAAGCTAGGTTCGAAGAACTGAATATGGATCTATTCAGAAAGTGTATGGAGCCCGTTGAAAAGTGTTTGAGAGATGCTAAGATGGATAAAAGCTCTTTCCATGATGTTTTTTTGGTTGGTGGCTCTACTAGAATTCCAAAAGTACAACAGTTGTTGCAGGACTTCTTTAATGGGAAGGAGCTCTGCAAGAGCATCAACCCCGATGAGGCTATTGCTTATGGTGTTGCAGTGCAAGCTGCTATTCAAAGCGGAGAAGGAAATGAGAAGGTTCAAGACCTGTTACTTCTTGATGTTACTCCTCTATCCCTCGGTCTGGAGACAGCAGGCGGTGTAGTGACTGTTTTGATTCCTAGAAATACAACTATTCCTACAAAGAAAGAGCAGGTTTTCTCTACATACTAGGAAAACCAGCCTAGTGTTCTCATCCAAGTGTATGAAGGTGAGAGAACATGAACAAGAGACAATAATTTGTTGGGTAAGTTTGAATTGTCTGGTATCCCACCTGCTCCCAGAGGTGTTCCTCAAATCACAATGTGCTTTGACATTGATGCCAATGGTATCTTGAATGTTTCGGCTAAGGAAAAAACCACTAGACAGAAGAACAAGATTACAATCACCAATGACAAGGGTAGGTTGAGCAAGGAAGAGATTGAGAAGATGGTTCAGGAAGCTGAGAAGTACAAGTCTGAGGATGAAGAGCACAAGAGGAAGGTTGAGTCCAAAAACGCATTGGAGAACTATGCTTATAACATGAGGAACACGATCAAGGATGAGAAAATTGCAGCCAAGGTGGATCCATCTGACAAGAAGAAGATTGATGATGCAATCGAACAAGGAATCCAATGATTGGATAACAACCAGCTGGCTGAGGCTGATGAATTTGATGATGAGATGAAGGAACTTGAGAGCATCTGCAATCCAATAATTGCAAAGATGTATCAAGGTGCAGGTGGTGACATGCCTGGAGGTGGCTTTGGTGGCGTTCCTCCCGAGGATGGTTCGTCCAGCGGTGGAGGCATTAGCCCTAAGATTGAAGTGGACTAATCTGTCTCTCAAAATGCATATGATATTACTCTTCATTTTCTGTCTTAAGAATTATATTACTATTAGCGTAATTTTGATGTTGAAATTTGGCAAGCCCATTTTATATTTAATGATGCAATCGCTGGCTATTATGGTGATTTTATGTTAATGTTGAACCTCGATGCAATAGATGGCCATTCTGGTGATTTCATACATAAAAAAATAATCACTCACAATTTGGGGAACGAAGAATCCAATATACATTACTTTTTTATTTTACCTATCCACAGCTCAACGAAATGTCTCACTACCAAGATACTTGAACAAGTAAAATTAGCCCAATAAAATAATGAATTCAATGCACTTGCCGAATGTCAATGTCAAGGATTCCTGATATATGCCAGGTTCTTGAGCACACTATTGAGACCATACACACTTCAGTCAAGGAGAGTCCCACAGAAACAGTTTTTTGGCTGTGTTAATTTATCTAGCTCTACCTTACAAATTTTACATGCCGAGTTGTTGTTTGGGTATATTAATTTTATATAGTCGTCCCTTATTTAAAAAAGAAACTAATCAGAACGATTAATTTGTAATCAATCAAAAGCTGCAGCTTTACTCATATGGCAGAGAAGTACAACACAAGAGGGATCTATCTCCATATAGGCAGCTTCCCTCCCCATAAAGAGATGGGGAGCAATCAAATACAATCCTTTTACATTTCTCCCACTTTCTGAAAGTGCTTATGGATCAAGTATAATAGTAGGTATAAAGGAGGTTATAGGATATGGATCGAAAGTACATATTGGAGCCACAAGTTTACTTCATTTAGCAAATGTTGTAAATTTAACAAATTGGTTGATGGTGGGTTTCATTTTCAACTTTATGATCTACAGAGTGTTGACATAGTCATATCATATGACATTTTATATGCAGAATTGGACACAGGTTGAGGGGTGTGGGATGTGTTTGCAAATGATTCTTGATCAAAGTATTGTCAATAGAGTAAAAATTGAAAATTGAAAAAATTATATCAATTATAACTGAATTGAACAAAGGGACAACTAGACAACAGGTGAAAAGTCTTGCTTGTTTAAAAGGTAGTTGCCAGATTTGAAGGAGGAAAGTCAGCAGTCAAGTAAAACAGATTTAGAATTCCAAGGAAGTCAATCAAATCTAGATCTCTAGCAGTCCAACAAGCTAGTTCCAAGCCTTGAGACATTTATTTTGACATTCACCCATCATGTGGAAAATTATGAATAAGTAGTTCCAAAATTTTCAGATTTTTTCCAGTCGGTTGAGATTGTGAGATTTTTTCTTCTTACATCTTTGGGACTCCTACAACATGAAATCAATTGGACCTAGATGTATCAATCATGGGATCTTTTGATTCTTTGATTGTACAATTTGTATTTTCTTCTTAATCATCACTAGCCTAAATTGAGATTGATCCTCTTCATTGCTTTGTTCCTTGTTCCCCTAAGATTGATTAGGAGCAGAATGAGCATCCTGCTAGCAATTGGTCTTGCTTCTACTAAATATGGTTTAAACTTTATTCTCATTGGTCTTCGAAGCAAACCTCCAAAAGAATTGGTTCTAGATGAAGTGAAACTGCTACTTACAACAGTTCATGGAAAAACTACAACATGCACATTAACGAACGAGGAATGTAAGGAGTTATTGGGATCTATTTTCATAATAAACCTATGTTAATATAGGAGAATACCAAGAACTAGATGTTGATGCAAAATTACGCGATTTTTCTTCTTTTGAGAACTTGGAAGTTGTAGAAAATGATAAGATGATGAGTGAAATTCGAGATATTTCAAGATTGCACAAGATTTATTCTTCCTTAATTGGTTTTGTAGAGACTCAGCCTACCTGTATTAAGGATTAGGAGCTTGAAAAAGTAAGGAAAATTATCTGCAATGCAGAATTGATTTATGAAGATATAGCCTTACAAAGTGAGCATGAAAAACCTGATTTCCTTGTATAAAAATCATCATCTGACGGAAATTTGCCACATGTTTTAGGAATGTACAGGGGTGATGGCACAAAAGGAAGCTTCTTTTTTATTGTATGAAGGAATGTGTATGTTCACAGTATAATAGTAGGTATAAAGGAGGTTATAGGATATGGATCAAAAGTACATATTGGAGCCACAAGTTTACTTCCTTTAGCAAATGTTGTAAATTTTACAAACTGGTTGATGGTGGGTTTCATTTTCAACTTTATGATCTATAGAGTGGTGACATAGTCATATCATATGACATGTTATATGCAGAATTAGACACAGGTTGAGGGGTGTAGGATGTGTTTGCAAATTATTCTTGATAAAAGTATTGTCAATAGAGTAAAAATTGAAAATTGAAAAAATTATATCAATTATAATTGAATTGAACAAAGGGACAACTAGACAACAGGTGAAAAGTCTTACTTGTTTAAAGGGTAGTTGCCAAATTTGAAGGGGGAAAGTCAGCAGTCAAGTAAAACAGATTTATAATTCCAAGTTAGTGAATCGGAAATCAATCAAATCTAGATCTCTAGTAGTCCAACAAGCTAGTTCCAACCCTTGAGACATTTATTTTTACATTCACCCATCATGTGGAAAATTATGAATAAGTAGTTCCAACATTTCCAGATTTTTTCCAATTGGTTGAGATTGTGAGATTTTTTCTTCTTACATCTTTGAGACTCCTAGAGCATGAAATCAACTGCACCTAGACGTATCAATCATGGGAGCTTTTGATTCTTTGATTGTACAAATTGTATTTTCTTCTTAATCATCACTAGCCTAAATTGAGATTGATCATCTTCATTTCTTTGTTCCTTGTTCCCATAAGATTGATTAGAAGCAAAATGAGCATCCTACTAGCAATTGGTCTTGCTTCTATTAAATATGGTTTAAAATTTATTCTCATTGGTCTTCGAAGCAAAGCTCCAAAATAATTGGTTCTAGATGAAGTGAAACTGCAACTTACAACAGTTCATGGAAAAACTACAACAAGCACATTCAGGAACGAGGAATGTAAGGCGTTATTGGGATATATTTTCATAATAAACCTATCTTAATATAGGAGAATACCAAGAACTAGATGTTGATACAAAATTACGTGATTTTTCTTCTTTTGAGAACTTGGAAGTTGTAGAAAATGATATGATGATGAGTGAAATTCGAGATATTTCAAGATTGCACAAGACTTATTCTTCTTTGTAGAGACTTAGGCTACCTGTATTTAGGAATAGGAGCTTGAAAAATTAATGAAAATTATCTGCAATGCAGAATTGATTTATGAAGATATAGCCTTACAAAGTGAGCATGAAAAACCTGATTTCCTTGTATAAAAATCATCATCTGATGGAAATTTTCCACATGTTTTAGGAATGTACAGGGGTGATGGCACAAAAGGAAGCTTCTTTTATATTGTGTGAAGGAATGTGTATGTGCACAATATAATAGTAGGTATAAAGGAGGTTATAGGATATGGATCAAAACTACATATTGGAGCCACAAGTTTAGTTCCTTTAGAAAATGTTGTAAATTTTACAAATTGGTTGATGGTGGGTTTCATTTTCAACTTTATGATCTATAGAGTGGTGACATAGTCATATCATATGACATGTTATATGCAAAATTGGACACAGGTTGAGGGGTGTGGGATGTGTTTGCAAATTATTCTTGATCAAAGTATTTTCAATTGAGTAAAAATTGAAAATTGAAAAAATTTATATCAATTATAACTGAATTGAACAAAGGGACAACTAGACAACAGGTGAAAACTCTTGCTTGTTTAAAGGGTAGCTGCCAGATTTGAAGGAGGAAAGTTAGCAATCAAGTAAAACAAATTTAGAATTCTAAGGCAGTCAATCGGAAATCAATCAAATCTAGATCTCTAGTAGTCCAACAAGCTAGTTCCAAGCCTTGAGACATTTATTTTGACATTCACCCATCATGTGGAAAATTATGAATAAGTAGTTACAACATTTCCAAATTTTTTCCAGTTGGTTGAGATTGTGAGATTTTTTCTTCTTACATATTTGAAACTCCTACAACATGAAATCAAGTGGACCTAGAAGTATCAATCATGGGAGCTTTTGATTCTTTGATTGTACAAATTTTATTTTCTTCTTAATGATCACTAGCCTAAATTGAGATTGATCCTCTTCATTGCTTTGTTCCTTGTTCCCCTAAGATTGATTAGGAGTAGAATGAGCATACTGCTAGCAATTGGTCTTGCTTCTACGAAATATGGTTTAAACTTTATTCTCATTGGTCTTCAAAGCAAAGATCCAAAAGAATTGGTTCTAGATGAAGTGACATTGCTACTTACAATAGCTCATGGAAAAACTACAACAAGCACATTAAGGAACGAGGAATGTAAGGAGTTATTGGGATCTATTTTCATAATAAACCTATGTTAATATAAGAGAATACCAAGAACTAGATGTTGATGTAGAATTACATGATTTTTCTTCTTTTGAGAACTTGGAAGTTGTAGAAAATGATAAGATGATGAGTGAAATTTGAGATATTGCAAGATTACACAAGATTTATTCTTCTTTGTAGAGACTCAGCCTACCTGTATTTAGGATTAGGAGCTTGAAAAAGTTAAGGAAAATTATCTACAATGCAGAGTTGATTTATGAAGATATAACCTTACAAAGTGAGCATGAAAAACCTGGTTTCCTTGTCTAAAAATCATCATCTGATGGAAATTTTCCACATGTTTTAGGAATGCACATGGCTATTTATAAGAAAAAATTAAAATCCAACCAAGTGAGAAAAGGAAGCTAGAACCCTGGAATTCTCTTTTTTATAGGAGAACAACACAGCAGTATAATAGCCCCAGATGAAATAATTAGAAAATTGTGGATGGATTGTCTTAATGAGAAAAGGAAAAAGGAAAGATTGAAGGAAGTAAAAAAGAACAAACGACAGTCAACACTACGCCACAAGATAAAACTGTAATGTATGGTTTCTACACCACAACCACACATATCCCATCAGATATCATGGTTCATTTGGCCATACACGACCTAACCTAGAATGACACTCAGGACCTTCTCTTCATCCTAACGATGGCTCATAATGTACTGAGGTACCCCATTTTGAATCCCCTGTTATGGACTAGATGTGAAATTGTGGTTTCCCATTTGATGTCTACCATATATTACTTGTCCATAATAAGGTCCATTTGATGTCTACTACTATATTACTTTGCCAGGTTCCCTGTTATATTACAACACTTTCATCTAAGTTACTGTTATAGGGGTATGAGCCATAGAGTGTCACTGAAATATAAATCACTGCCATATGCATCAGACTCTGTTATACAAGATTGCTTCTAGTTCATAGGTCACTGTCATTATCATCCATAGAGGAATCTACCATATATATGTACTTCCATATCAATGTCATTGGGATATACAGGTTAAGGTTATATGCACACAGTCATGCCTTATAGATATATAGGTCACAGTCATGCAAGTTCACTGTCATCAGTATTATGACTACCCAAAATTCACTGTTAAAGATCACAGTCAATAATTTTCACTGCCACTTCCATTGTAAATTGAAAATTCTAGCTAGTAAGGTCACTATTCAAATGCATCATATATATGTCATATATCAGGGTTTTAGTGAGAGAACTTCGAGCCTACAATCCATTGCAATTGATAGCAACTTTATGTGCTATTGTGGCAAAGAATGGACCAAGTAATGCCAAAGATGAAAAGTCTTGGTTAAATTTCTAAATGTATAATCTCCTTACCAAGCCACGGGGTCTAGGAATTTCTACAAACAACCAAGAAGAATTGTGCATGCTTCTGCGAGGTGTCCTTCTGTCTACGAAAAGAAAAATTCAGGACCACATTATCAATGGTGACCCTCCCATTCTTTTTTTCCACCTCATCAATGGCTCTCCTTTGTCTGACATCAAACTCCAAGCTATTGTAAAATGGATCTATCATATGCTCGGAAGCCTTCACTCCAAATTATTTCCTGTCCATGGGAACAAAAACAAGAAGGTGAACCACCTTGCAAATGAGGGGGTCCATCTAGAAAAAGGAAACCTTAAAGTGGATGGGGTTCTAAGATTATCATATATCATCATGAGTGCCAAGAAAGAATTTTTTTTTTATATTTTCTTGTCCAAAAGTTGTATCCATCACATGCCATATTTTTTTCTTAATATTTTACTTGTTCTTAATATTTTTTTCAGAGGCTTCCAGAGATAGGGAAAGTCAGGAGACATGAACAAACAAACTCTGTTGTCATCATTATAGAAAGTAGTAAATAGTGTTCAATTGATGCCCTGTCTATTGTGCTGTGCTAACAACGACTTCCATGAAACAGATAGAATGCAAAGAGTTGACTGCAAAAGTTGAGGCACTAGCTTCTAAGAACATGAAACTTAGGAATGAATAAATCTTATATCAGAGGAATCTGAAAATATTTCTTCCGAGAATGAATAACTACAGGTAAAATATCATTCATGGTAGCATAGAAAAATCAGTGTGGTTTATTGGCCTTGGGATTTGAAACTTTTTTGACATTTTTAGATTATGTGAAACAAGTAATGTTGAGGAATTTGCAAGGAGAGGATAAAGTAGGAGATTCAGAAAGATATGGTCCTAGAGAGACACAGTCACAATTTATGCATCAAGGAGGCAATGGCTATCCTCATGTTCTATCTAAAATAAGAAATTTGAGTTCTAGCCAGAGAGATGAGTAAAGGGAGAGTGAGATGAGTGATTCAACTGGTAAATGTCATGCGGTATTGGAAGCAAATTTTCTATCTGATAGAGTGGTTGCAGGTTAAAGAGAGATCATAATTTGTAGGTTATGTTGGATAACAGTTTGTGTATACCAAACCATTTTGTTAGTTTTGATCTATCCCCATATCTCTGTAACTACTTCACATGAACTTTATTCTAGAGTAGGAACTAAGAACCAGGAAAAATATAATAATGAATGGCTTCTTAGAAACTAATTCATCCAGATATACGATGATGAGAATTCTTCTGGTAAAAAAATTGGCCCACCTTAGATTTGAATTGGGTCCAGGCATGGGAATCATTAGGTTAATTGTAACTTTCTTTAACTTTAACTTTAGGGTCGTATAATTTATGCATTGGCCCCCAAACTTGCTGTAAAATAGAATTGGGTTTGAAGGATTCTTGTACCTAAACAAGCTCCTATTAAAGAGTAGCATGTTCCATATTTATTTTATATTCAATGAGTAGTCTTTTACATGATGCTTCTGTTATGAGTTGATAAATTTTCATTGCCTAGTATTTTTAAATTTTGTGTTGCAATAATATTTTTTGTACCCAGTTATTTTACTAATATTAGTTGTGCATGGATTAAGCTGTTGGAATAACGAGGGCACTCAGTACTGAATGTGATTATGTTTTGAATCAATGGTTTGCTCGGATATTGTAGTTAACATCGTGTTTCATGCATTATTTGTTTAAATCACGCAGATGAAAATGTTTGGGATCATGTATCACCAAATATCACCAAGAATATGCTTAACTAACATGTATAGTGATTTGTAATCCTAGTCTGTTATGGGGAAAACCCAAAATGCGCTATTATAATTGAAGGAAACTCAGAATAACAATCACAATATCTGGAGAGATCTAAAATCTGAAACTAGACTGACGTAAATTAAGGAGAAACACAGTGATAAATCAACATTAACAAAATAAAATTCATTAGTCTGAATGTGGATCAGTGCATAAACTGGAAAAATAAACACATCCCACACTCTCACATGCAACAAGCATTGATATATGTGTGATACCCCTTCTCTGCTTTAATAAATCCAAAGCGTCATGACTGGAAGTGGAATCTAAATGTATGCAAGTGTAAAACCAAGTGGAATCTAAATGTATACAAGTGTAATAAATCTGTAAAAGAGGCGCAGATCATGAAATGTAAGGCTAGTGCCTATTATTACTCTTTACCATGGGATAAACCAATTGCAGGGTATGTTCATGGATGTACCTCTTTGGTTTTCTGCATTCTTCAATAGAATAGCGTAGCTATTATTATCCTCAGCTTATTATCCCTCAGCCGGCAGTGGCTATGAAGAGATCTCGGTTCATAAATCTTCCTCCAGCCAAAAACTAGATTTAGCATGCCAGGCATCACAATACCCGAACTTCTGCAAGTCATCTCTGCAGAGCAATGCCAATATTAGTGAGAAGGCAGAACCAGTGGATATCATTGTTACGACCACAGTTGTGTCAACGCAAGTAACCGCACAAAGTTATATTACCTCAAAGCAGCTGCTCTCTAAATCAAAGGACGCGAACTTAACGGTTGCAGACTGCCATACAAAAACCTCTTCAGCGGAATTAGCACCAAACAAGAAGAACGGGAAAATAAATTTGAATAGGTCGATTCAGATTTTAGAGTAGCCGCCAAATAAAATTTCCATGTGTTTTCCCTTAACGTCGTAAGACCGACGTTTTGGCTCCTAAAAGTCGCAAGACCGACACTTGGCCCTAAATGATGCAAGACCGACGGTATCCCTCAACCTCGCAAGACTGACGTATGTCTCCTAAACTTCGATATTCCGATGGTTTCTCCCTTAACATCACAAGACCGACGGTATCCCTAAATGTCGCAAGACCGATGGATGTCTCCTATACGTCGCAAGACCGACGTATGTCTCCTAAACGTCGATATTCCAATGGTTTGTCCTGAAACATCAGTATTCTGATGATTTTCCTAAACGTCTTTGTTACGAAGATACTCCAAAAACATCACTAGAGTGACGCTTGTTGGCGGGATTTTTAAAAATGAGAAAAATTGGGGAAATTTCCAACAATACGTCAAAAGTGTCGGAACTGAAGTGCCGGAATTTTGACCATATGTGCTAGTGACTGTACAATAAACATTGTCTTAACTATCATTGACACTTCACTATCACTTTATGTCACTGTGTTGAATCTAATACATCATCCCATCATAGATTATAGACAGATAGAGGTAATTACAATCACCTTCCTGATTCATTGTCTTGCCAATGTTTTTCCGCTACTGTCAACCAATTGTCAATTTCAAGGATTCATTGCACCAACTTGCAATATATATACAAGGTCAGCTAATTAAGATTTTTCCCATATTCAATGGTGACGAAATTGTTGCACATATTCAAAACATCTTCAAATACTGAATGTTATTACTCTTCAAATCCTGGACTTCGGATTAGGTCTGAAACTTCAGGTATCTCAAAATGTCTTCTCCAAAGTGTGTCACAACAAAAACACTATCAGATCATTGTCTTATATAAGACTACTGTTATTTCTATGTCACATATCTGCTCAAGCCTACCAGGTATCTTGGTGTGAGGGATTTTGACATCAACATATGTAGTTGTCAAGTATAGTCTTTATTGCTTATTAAGATCAAGACTACCATCAATCCAAAACCTTGCAAGGCCTTTTATATGCTACTTCTGTCTAATATAGATAAAAGGCTTGCAGCGTGAGAACTATGAATAGTAGTCCTTTGTCTATTCTTAATGCTGCATACGAAGGAAGCCTTTGAAAAAATTATTATATTCCCAATAATGACGCTATATTGAAGCCAACTTAAGCACAAAATTCTGCTTGAATACCTTGCATATTGCAGAGTTTTAATGTTTCAGAAACTGTAATACGTATGAATAGACCTTGAAATATTTAGATTCAAACTCCAAAATTCTGAATCAATTGTTTAAATTATTCATCTTTATAATGGTGTTGGGTCGTAGATGACTGAATTAATGACCAACAAAGTGCAAAAGAATCACGATCTAAAAGCGGTTGCATACATATCAGTAAAACAATTATCCGCAAATCTGAAATAGGTAATATGCCCTTGCCCTAACCAGAGATGACTGAAATGCTTCAAGAAGCTTGAAAAAATATTTTGGGGAATGTTCAAATAGTCCGCAAGATAAAAGGATCATTGGTGTAAGTTTTAAATACAAGCCAATCTAAAAGGAACTTCAAGACTTTCACGTCTTAAAAACTCATCCTTGCTGATTGATTTGTAGACCCAAGTGGATTGAAATAGCTCCTCACTTCATAAGATAGAAAATATGTTGAAATTTAAGGATTAGAGTGATATTCCACAAAGATGAGGGCTTATGTTACAATTCTGGAAACGTCATCAACTGTTCATGCAATTTCTTTTAGAGCCAAACTGTCAGTGACATGTGATACCACCAAACTTTTCATGCTTAGTAATAAAGTCCTAATGAGGGCTGAAATTATATAAAGAAAAATTTATCAAACAAGCCTGAATGGATCGTTAACAACCCTTACTATTCATCGATTTATATTGATCACAAAGACAAGGGTGTTGTTCAGAAATTATGCCGCAGGGAGTTATTTGAATTTGCATGGATGAGCCTTTTATATCACTCTTGCTAGTTTCTATAGCCCTAGTTCTTATGCACTGTTCAACAATGAACATATTGGTCGCAGAGGAAATCCTTGTATAAAAGACGATATCCTTAAGGGGACGAAAGTCTACTCCTCGGAATTATGAAACCAAACCAGATACTAAGAAATATACAGGAAATGGACGCAGAGATAAAGAAGTTGCTTCAAAAATATTAAAGAGGTTGTTAATGCTTGAAACTTACACAGATCAAGACCCTTCCTGCCGTAGATGGAAGAAGAAATTACTGCACGTGCAGAGAGAGACGAAATTGTTTCCATGTTGTTAACTGATAGCTTTCCCTCGGGCCTGATATATTTCTCTCTGACTTGGGCTTGCCCTCACCTGTGCTTCGATACCATGTTAATTTTAACATGTTCTTTGCATAGTACAATTAGATCCATATGAGCCCAATTATCTATCCATAATTTAACCAAGCAAGTGAAGTCAACTAGGCTTATCGAATGAACCAGGCAGATGTCCATGGCAATGCAGACTAACTCATAATTCTTCGTACGAAGAAGGGGCAAGGAAGGGTAAGTCGACTTCTAAATTTCGAGAAAGGCCTCAACTCCTGCAAGTGATGAAGAACCCCAGTCAAACTTGTTGATGTTCTGCCCTAGTATCACTTCGATGCTCTAATTTTGTTACGAACCCATGTTTTCATTGTTGTTTGAAAGATCTTATGACGTTTACATCACTGCAGTTTATCCATTTTCGCTTTCACTCGTTGGCAACCCAAAAGGGATTGATTTGCAGTAAATGAAACCAACCACTACAATTATGATTTCCCTCGTAATGGTGTTGGTGACGGAAACTGTTTAATTCGTAAGAAATAAAACCAAATACTAGCATTAAGGTTTAACTCGTAGTGGTGCCGATGACCGGATATGTCTTTACTGTGGAAAATGAAACCAGCTGCTACAATGGACAAAGATAAAGTTGAACACTGAAAATGGAAGGTTGGCTTGGACAAAGATGAAGGTGAACACTGAAAAAAGAAGGTTGGCTTGGACAAAGATGAGTTTGAACACTGAAAATAGAAGGTTGGCTTGGGAGATTATACCTATTGCTTACAAAGTTTATATAAGCATGGTCTATCAATTTAAATTTCACTCACAACAGTGCTCGTGACCCTAGAATTGAACTCAATACCAACAACATGGTGGATATAGTTTTTAAACAAGAATGCAAGACCACGGAATTGGGAAAGATTTGCATGTTATTGGTATGAATTCAACTTATACGAAATTGTAGCGAGGCACTGGCATTGCAGGATCCCACTTAAAACCAGGTAAAGGTGGGAAATGAAACAAACCACTAAAATTGGTGACAACTAATTTTAACTTCGACAAAAGAAAACGGTGAGCATATCCTTAATCCTCCATTGCATTTTGAAAGAAAGCTAAATTCCTTGATAACTAATTAGAGGCAGTCTGTCAATGGCTACAGTGATGGATAATAGATCAAGTATCCAATTCGTAGTGCGAAAGTATTAACAAGTGAAGGTTAAGAAATTACATGTTTTCAAAAGAAGGCCATATTTCAGACATGAATTGTTGGGGAGTGCAAGGAAGCTGGTAGTCCTCTGTAATTAGAGCCGCTGCTTCCAGTGGGGCTTTTCCCAAGCACTTCTCATCTCCTCTGCCATCCCATTGCTTGCCATACTTGGCCAAAAACTCCTTCAGAACTTCATCCACAACGTTTTCTGTGTCAAGCAGCGTGCCGACGGTAAATTCAGGGATCAAAGTGTTAAAAAAAGAAAAAAACAGTGTACTAAATATTTATTATAAAAAAAAAATCTTTAGTAACTTTACATAATCAAATATCAATCGACTTCTACCCTAAGTTCTTTTCAAAATAGATTCACAGAGCTGCGACTTCTTGCAAGAACGAAATTTAGCTCTTCAAAACATTACACACGCTATATTCTTGAATTTTCAATGATCAAGAAATAAAGCCTATGAATTCCTCAATTTTGACAGTGAAATTGCACCAAAACTTACACAAATTTCAATGATCAAGAAGTAAAGCCTAAGAATTTTTCAATTTTGACAATGGAATTGCACCAAAACTTACACAAATTCCTTCGAATTTGACTGTGAAATTTGCGGCAAAGACTCATGCGAATAGCTGTGTGCCTGTAAACTCATCTTTACTATGTGTTTCCTGTTGTTCTAGCAGAGAGGAACTTAATCCTTTAGCTCCGTAGCAGTACTTACTCCGCCTTACGCTCAGCCCTTTGTACTTTTTATCTTTTCATTCTTCAACTATGGTGTAGTTGCCTCTGGAGAAGTTCACAAGGAAGAAATATTTCATGGAGTTGCTAATGGAGAAATTCTTAAGGAATAACGCTGATCTTTTCATGAGAAATTCTCAACGGGCTAAGCGAGCGCTGAGAGCGCTGTGAGGTTGCGTTTGTTGCAGTGAGGCGACCCGATCAAGCTAGGGTTTGCTCCCATGGAGGTGTCGGGCATGCCCCAGGCACCTCCCCCTCCCCCTCCTCCGCCATCATCTGTCGATGCCTTCAACCTGCTCCTGGCTAGATTGTTGCAGAAGAAAAAGAGTGAAGCAGCCAAGTTTGTTAAGAAGCTAGAGGATATTTCTGAAATTTCCCTGCCTCTAGAGACTCCAATCCAAGTAGCCCTGTCCTTGGTTGAGCATGGCCTCGTTGGCCAGTTCACCAGACTCTAGCCTTCTCCTAAATCCACTGAGAACTGGGTCAACAAGAACTGGGCGCCCTTGATTAAGAATAGCGTCACATCTTATTTTTTGGGACGAGGGTTCTTCCTCTTTCAATTCTCCTCAAAAGACGATAAGGATCTAATTTTCCAGAATGGCCCCTACTTCATGGGCCCCCAAGGTCTTTATCTTAACAACTAGACGTCAAATTTCAACCCTGCAGTCGATGTGCCCACGGCGGTCCTAGTGTGGGTTAGGCTTCCAAACCTTCCAATTCAATGTTGGAACTGGGACTCTTTGAAACACATCGGCAATGCCCTTGGGAAATTCATAGACCGGGAAAACAACAAAGATCAATATGACTATGCCAGAATCTGCGTAGAATTAGATCTAGAGGTGGATCTCCCGGAAGCCATCAAAATCAATGTCGATAGCTGGACTCATGTGCAAAAACTAGATTATGAGCAGCTGCCCTTTAAATGCCGGAAATGCCATGTCTATGGCCACTTCGCTAGAGGATGCTCGTCCAATGTTGAGTTAGAAAAAGGTAAGGAGGAGGGTTGGAATCAGGTTAAGCGTTCCAAGACTTCTCACAAATCTCACAAGCCAGGGGGTCCAAATGGTAAAGGCCCCCAACAGGCCCCTGCTCAGCATCCCCCTCCTGGAATGGAGCAAGAAAAAAAAAATTCTCCGCTAAGCTCGCAAATAGAGGAGACTCGGAAAGTCGAGAATCAAAAAAAAGTCTCCCCTGCAAAAGGCACCCCCTCTTCTTCTCCCAAGGGGACAAGTGCTGCAGAGAGCTCCAAAGGAAACACCGTAGAAGTTGAGGATGAAGAGCAAGAATCGGAAGGCTCGGAGGAAGAAGGGGAAATAGCAAGATCCCAAGCCTCGGTAAGGAGATCCACAAGAGGCCGCAAGACAGATCGGGAAAAAAGAGAGTAGGAAACGTACAAATATAAGCTTCAAGGAAGCGAGCCAACCCTTGAGAATCTATTAGCAACAAAACCAAAGATGGCGAGAAACCAGCCCCAAGGCTCCAAGGGAGCCAACCAGAAACATAAATGATGAAGGTCGTCTTCTGGAACTGTAGAAGTATGGGGAGCAGAATCAAAGAAGAAGCTATCAGAAGTTTAATAAGGATAGAAGCTCCTGACATACTCCTCATTCAGGAGACCAAAATGGAGGACAATGTCTTCCTGCATGCAAGTAAGAAACTCTGGAACAAATGTGAAGCGAAAGCAATCTTAGCCCGAGGGGCTTCCGGTGGGCTGGGCACTCTCTGGAACAATAGTAAGTTCTCAATTATTTCTGAGACCCCCAACTCTCATTGGTTGTTATTAAAAATGCAGCATTTAGTCACAAAAGAGATCTTTTGTCCTCTGTTTTAAAAATCGGCCATTTCGACTCCGACCAGGCCTGGTCGACCGAGCCATTAGGCTGGCCGGTCCGACCAGGTACAAAAACAGCCAGGTTGGCCGGTTTGTTACTAAGCCGGCCAGTTTTTGTACTAGCTCAGCCGGCTCGGTAACAAACCGGCCGACCAGGCCTGGCCTGAGTTAACTCGGCCGAGCCAAATCTGCCGGCCAGTGGGCCCAAAAAATAGGATTTTGTGGACTTGAACCGGATTTTATTCCGCTGTTAGTTTTGTTTGAGGTTTTCTGAAGAGTTGTGGAGTTGGTTTTTGGAGCAGCTTCATGGTAATGTTAATCTTCATTTTCATCCTTTTACTTAAATTTTTAACATTACCATGAAATGACTCAGGATGTTTGAGAGTGGTTCCAACCTCATTGGATTTCATATGGAGAAAGTAGAATTTTAGATCTCATTCAAAATCCAGCAGACTTATCAATTTTTCAGGATTTCAGGATTGATTTATTGCAATGTTTCCATCGAATTTTGTCATGTATTAGGGTATGGAACTCGTATTTAATCAAGAGCACCAATCCCTCTATGTACCTTGATGACATGATTTTAGTGACAATGACCAAGAACAATATGTGATCATAAAAGCATGAGATACAATATAGGGTTTTAATACACTAATGGAGGATGGAATTCAAAACATCATCCCCATCTAAATACCCTAGAATCCACAAACCCTAAAAATTAGGGTTTCATATGTGAGCTAGGGTTTTCCATGAGCCATCTAGGGTTCTTATTCAAATTAAACCATCCATCAAAAGAGCCTTAAAACAAATAAAAATAAATAAATGCATTACACATACTATGAGAGAGACCATACCTCTAATTTTGCGTTCATACAAGTTGCTACAGGGATTTTCTTCAAAGTGCCTTGCATTTCTTCTGTTTGTCATACTTTCAAGGGCACTATCATCTTTATCCAAAGGTGCCAACATAGAGGAGCTACATACTTTTCTTAGATGAACCTTTGCTTCAGCTTCTAGACAAAAATAGAATCACATGAAGGGTTGCCACTAAACCTTCTTAAAATCACATCAGCTGCTAGATAATGAGCAGCTTAGTCAACAATATGACATCATGGAGGGCTTTTACTATTCTTCAAAAATCATTTTCAAATTGATGTGTAAAGAGACCATCCCTTCTCATAACTGCATTTTGTATTTTCATTGACTTCAAGGCACCTTTTATGAATGCTTCAAAGACATGAATATATATTAATTATTGATTTACAAGTCGGCTTCGATGGAACTAGCTTATAATACTTGTGTGTGTGTGTGTGAGAGAGATTGTAACAGTGATAAGGACTCGGCCTCTTCTTCTATACACAAAATAGGGTTCCTTGATTTTACTGATATAGATCACAAAGGATACCCGCTAATTGTCTTTTTAAGGCTACAATTCATACCTTGCAAACGTATGTATACAAGATCTTGGCTTCCTTAAATTATGGAGGGCCTTAGAACTGTCCTTTATAATGATGTGCCTCTAATTCTAGGACAAGTCCTCCTCACGATCATTGATAGGATACCACCCTTCTAGTTGTAAATGAAGTCGCCTTTTAAGTCCTCATAGTCCAGTGACCACAATGTCAAATGCCGAATTTTTCTTTAGATTAGGGGATTTAACTATCTTCTGAACAATGAGAATAACAAATTCATAACAAGGATGCACTGTCAAGAGAAACAGAAGAAAAATACCCTTCAATTCTACTTGAGCAAAGAAGTCCTCCATAATTGCTTCAAACGAGGGGTAGAAATACCTTGTTTATACTTAGAATCAAGCCTTCAAAGTAATGTACAAATATGCCGTGAATTCATCCACGTTAAATTCTCAACGTAGATATGGAACTTAATAACTCAGTATGAAGGCTATTGTGGCTCAATTGCAAATGCTTTCTTATTTGAAGAAAAACACAATGAAACCCTCTTCAATCAGGTCACAGAACTTAACACCGTAGGTTTAATCCACGGTTCTTTATATGCTTTGAATTACCACAGGCCTTCTAGAGGGTTGATGTCTTGTCGAAAGGAGTCACCTGTGACATTGGTTATGTTTTTTGTTTTGATCTCTATATCATCATCCTGTATTGGACAGTGCACTAGGTGCAATTTTGATATAATGGATATATTCATGAGCCTACTTTGATCATATGTTGTCTTTTGTGACTTATCTATATTATAATGATTTTTGTTTGGAAACATGAATAAAAATCTTTAAATTTATGTTTTTGTATAAAAAAATTAATATTTAATGTATTTTTTACAAAAATCGAGTCATTAAAACCGAGTCGACCGAGTCATTACCGAGTCATTACCTCGGCCTGGTAGCTGACCGATTCCGTTTTTTAAAACATGGATTTTGTCTCTTCAATGTGTATGTCCCAATTAACGCTGGGGAAAAAAAGGCCTACTGGGACTCCATAAGAAACCAAGAAGACCTTGTGAATCTGGAAAATACCATCATTTCCGGTGACCTCAACCTCACTCTTCTTTCGACAGATAAGAGAGGAGGCAGCATTGTTCGATATCCGACAAGGGAATGGGCAGAGGACCTAATGCAGGACTGGGATCTGCTGGACATCAAGCCAATCTCCGGTAAGTACACTTGGACTAATAAAAGAGTAGGTCTTGGTCATATCGCTGCTAGACTTGACAGATTCTTCATCCAAAGTTCTTTCCTTTTGCTTGGATTAGAGGTTAGAGTTCATATTCTCCCCTGCAGCACCTCTAATCACAAACCCATCAAGCTTGAGCTCTTGGCTCGGCTTGATCTTGGGCCTATTCCCTTCAGATTTAGCCCTCTCTGGGCCAAGAAACCTAACTTCATGCAAATAGTCAAGGACATTTGGATACAGCCTGTCAAAGGCTCCCCCTTTTTTGTATGGGAGGAGAAACTCAAAAGAGTGAAAGTGGCTCTGAAAAGTTGGGCCAAATCTATGCCCAAGCCTGCCACTGAAAGGAAAAAATCCAAAGTGTTCTAGATAACCATCATCTCCAAGCTGAAGAAGCTGATATTACAAAAGAGATTCTAGACAAAGAGGCCCATCAACAGCAAAATTTCCATAAGGCCTACCTAGTTGAAGAAGAATACTGGAGACTTAAGTCTTGCAGTATTTGGCTTAAAGCAGGGGATAGGAATTCCTCTTTTTTTCACAAGAAATCTTAGGCAAGGAAATGCACCAACTCCGTTATTGAAATCAAGGAAGGTCCTATTATTCACAAGGACTTTGTAAACATCAAAAGAGCAGCCTTCCTTCACTTCAAAAGCCTGTATAGCGAGGATATGGATCTGGATCAGAACTCTGACATGCTGGACATGGTTCCCCCCTCAATTTCAGCCGAGATCAATCACCTTCTAGAAGCTAAAGTCACTAAGAACGAAGTCAAGGATGCCCTCTTTGCTATGGACCCCGAAAAATCCCCTAGGTCGGATAGATTCTCAGCCAGGTTTCTCCAACTCTGATGGCCAATTGTGGAAAAATACCTCTTCAAAATGGTCCTAAAGTCCCAAGCATGCCAGAAAATCAGAGGCAGCATTAACTCCACTTTCCTTGCCCTCATCCCCAAGGAGAAAGGAGCCAACTCCTTCAATAGGTTTCGCCCGATCTCACTTTGCAACATTGGGTACAAACTGATTTCCAAAGTAATCGCTAATAGATTGAAGCTCATCCTCCACAAAATCATTCCAGAAAATCAAGGAGGCTTCATTCATGGAAGGCAGATTGTGGACAATTTCATATTATTCCAAGAGGCAATCCACTCAAGTCTGCATCGCAATGAAAAAGGTATGGTTGTCAAAATTTATTTAGCAAATGCATTTGATCGAGTTAGGCATAGTTTCCTGCTGAAAGTCTAGCATAAGCTTGGATTTGGAGTGAGCTTTATAAATTGGATCCAGACCTGCATCTCGAAGCCTTGGATTTCCCCTTTAGTGAATGGCAAAGCTGCTGACTTCTTCAAAGCCACAAGAGGACTCAGACAGGGGTGCCCCCTCTCACCTCTACTCTTTGTCCTTCAAGCCTCAGTCCTCAGTTTTTATTTAGACAAGAAGTTGCTGGAACAGGAGATCACTGGGCTCTGCATAGCAAGAGGAGTTAAAAACATCAATCATTCCCTCTTCGCTGATGACACCCTGCTGCTAGGGATTGCTTCTATGCCTATGGCTTCTAGATTTAAAGGATTTTTGGATGAGTTTTGTAGGGTTTAGAGTATCATATTAAACAATGGTAAATGCCACATCTATTGTTTGAACATTTCACCCAGCCTGCTTAACTCCATTTCTAGATGCTTTGGTTTCACTGCCTCCTCTACTTGGACTTCCTTCAAGTACATGGGACTTCCTGTTTTCCTCAAAAGAGCCTACAGCAGAGACTGGATTCCCCAATTGGAGAAATTCAAGAACAAGCTACAGGCCTGGGGATTCTCCTGGCTCAACATTGCTGGCAAGACTGTTCTCATCAAATCTGTTCTCAACAGTCTCCCCTTATTCCAATTCTCTGTTCTCCTTGCTCCCACTGGCATTCTCAGAAAGATGGAGGAGATCATTCGCCATTTCTTTTGGAAGGGTAGCAAACAGAACGAGAAAAAGATCCCGCTAGTCAATTGGGAATCCATCTCCAAACTTCTGTTGGAAGGGGGTCTAAATTTCAAAAATCTTTGTAACCAGAATATTGCAATGGGTGCTAAAATAATCTGGAAAATCATAGCTCCTAATCCAGGCTAGGCTCAATTAGCTCTATGGCGTAAATATTTCAAAGGCAAGCATTCTCGCTGCTTAGATCAACCTCTTCCTCAATCAAATTCGCCATTCCTGAAAATCTGTGTCAAAGCCTGCCCTCTAATCAAAACTCATGCATATTGAGTTCCCGACAATGGTAAAGGATCAACCTATGGACCGACAGAATCATGAACAACGATCCGTTGGAGGACTGCAGCTCTCTCCAGTCGCTGCGCAGATGGATGAACGAGGCAAGCCTACGCTCTTTGTGGGACATTTCAAATTGGCATGGCTCATGCTAGGCTGGTTGGAAACGCATCCAAATGCCCCCGGAGCTCCTGCATGACCGCGATGTTCTGCTTTCCAAGCTTCACAGTATGGCTCCAACACTAACTCGAAAAATTGACACTAGAGGATGGGGATCGCAGATTGGAGATTGCACCGTGGCACAAAGCTACACCAAACTATGTGAGCATCCTCATGTAGCTCCAAACCCTGCACCATGGAAAGGGATATGGCACTATCCCTCTTTACCCAAAATTGACCACTTTAGTTGGCTGTTATGCCACTGCAAAATATTGACTCATGAAAACTTGCAGAAGCGAGGTTTCCATGGCCCTTCAAGGTGCAGCCTATGCAGGGAAAAAGAGGAAAGTGTTACTCATCTAATGCTTGAATGAAAAATCACATTGCAAATTTGGTTCAAGTTCTTGGGTATTTTGAACTCCAAATTCGCTCTTCCAAGCTCCATCCCTGAACTATTCGCAAATTGGCTACATAGGTATCCTGGTCCCCCTCCAAAAAAACAAGGTTATCAAAGCTGCTTGGTCCTCCCTCCCAAAAATAATTTGCTGGCAGATTTGGCTTGAAAAAAATAAAAGGATCTTCAGAAATTATGAGCAGGATGCCAAGCTTGTGGGAGTCAAGATAAAATGCCAATTAAAAGAGTGTCTAAGAGAGCAAAAAGACGATTCAAGATTAAGCCAGCAAGACATAATTTGGGACTCTTCTCTCGACCTTCAATTTCAAAAAGCTGCAAGTATTATCTCTCTCTCCAAATTTTGGAAAATAAGGGCTACAGTAAAGGAGTTTCAGGGCTGGATTGCAAACCAATCGAGACATTCTCTATTCTTTGATGGGGCAGCAAAGGACAATCCAAGAAGGGCTGGAGCAGGAGGTGTCATAATGAAACCAGATGGCATCAAGATTCACAACTTCGCCTGGGGTTTGGGCCTCACTTCCAGCATTCAAGCAAAGGCATTGGCTCTTTTTCAAGGCCTTAAGTTTCTTAAAGGGCTGAACATCAGGGAGGCTAATGTATTTGGGGACTCTTAGGTTATTATTAACACTGTTGTGACAAATTCTCCGTCGTTGGACTTAAGACTTGCAAGGCTGATCTCTAGAATAAAAGATCTGGGAGACTCATTTCAGAATTTGAACTTCTTCCACATGTTGAGAGTCAACAACAAGGATGCAGATCTAGAAGCCAACAAAGCAGCCCTCCTTTCTGTTGGAGTCATGCTTAGAGACGGAGAAGAAACATGGGATCCAATTCCTTAAATTAGCTTGCTGTCATGTTTTACTGTTTATTATTAAATCAGTTCGTGTGTGTCCACAATCTTGGGAAAATCACTAAAATTGATCTCATAGTCACAACTAAAAAGAGATGTGAACTAAGCATAAGCGCCATGACCTTTCTAGGTGGTGAGACACTCGGGGATTCAACCCCACTTTCTGTAATTCAAATTTTGGCATTTAGGCCAAGTATCTAATATTATCCATTAACCGTTTCTGTAAAAAAAAAACTCTGGTCTTTTCACAGTGTGGTTAAACAATTACATATAATAGCAGATCAGCTTTTCAAAGAAGCCTTTGTCTTTCAAGAAGTTCAAAGAATTGAATAAAATAGGAGATCGACTCTTTTCATTCTGTGTTCAAAGAATTAAATATAGCAGATCAGCTTTCCAAAGAACCTTCAACTATGGTGTAGTTGCCTTTTCATTCTTTCATGGAGTTGCTTATGGAGAAATTGCCTTTTCCAGCCTGAATTGCCGGGGTTTCGTCAAAGATGCATTGCAGAGCGCGTAATTTGACTGAATCTTGATGCTAGCCTAAGAAAATTAGACGTGAAGGTCGAGTGTGCTTATCATGACGATGGGGAGATTGAATTGTAGACAAATGATTTTGTTCATGATTTGGGTGACTCGTAGAGAAATGACGAAATCGACCACGGATATCCGATCTTGGCGAGCTTCAAAGCGAAACATTCCGTGTAGATTGCCGAAATTAAAATGCAAATAGCTGAACTTAATATGGTCAGAATATGGCTCAGCGCCTCCAATGTAAGGGTGGTTTGATAGAAAATTCAAAGAATAAAGTGACCCAGACATGGAATGATGCAGAAAACATAGAATCGAAGAAGAATCTGCCCCAAAGCTACATGTTATGGAAGGTTTTTTAATATATTTCGGGAATTTCGTTTATATTCATTAAACTGCTACTAATTTTTGGACAGAACCCTATTAGTCATTTTAGCTCCATGTCTGAAGAAGTAATGCTAGAAACATTTGCACCATGCCCATGTTCAAGAATATTGTGGCTAGCGATATCTGAACTAAGTATCAAAAAATGGAAAACAATTTGAATGTAAAATTTAAATCCATTTCTTACTTGCAAGATCCTTCGGCATTTCAGTGCAAAATGGAAACATTATTCGACAGCTACTGAAGTCAGAAAATCTGTCTTTCTCTTGTATCCGCCATTGTTGAGCCTTTGCAAGCGATTTCACAGCGGTTTTTCCCATTTCCCATAGCAGCTTGTGAGACCCGATTTGGGTAAGCCTGGTGAATTTTTCCATTGGCGGCAGAAGGCTGCAAGCGATTAAATGAACAAAGAGGGTAGTTGTGTGAAGGAGACTACAGATATTGGAGGGGTGGAAAAATTTTGAAGGAAAGTTGGCACCAATTATAATTCAAAAGTTCAATTCTTCTCTACCAATGTTCAAATCGTCCAGACTCCCACCAACTCCTTTTATAAACCACAATTGCGAAACCGCTCACTTCCCGCTATTTATTTAAAATGAAATTAATGCAACCATCACAAAGTGGTGTCTCCTAATGATATGAGTTGGTTTTAAATTGCTTTTAAAGTAGCCAAACATGTCTTTATAGAGTGGAAGAAAGTCAGAAATCATATATTGTAAATTCTATATCAGTACACAAGCAACAAAGCATTTAATATTATATAGCCATGATATATATTATTTAATCTCAAGTTAAACGGTATATAAAATATTTAGTGTTTTCTTCCAAGGTGCATGTTGGTTTTTATCATATAGTGTGTGTTGGTTTTTTTTGGTTGGTAATTTTCAAACTTCTTTGATTAGAAAAGCTATAAGGTATATTTTTTAAACCATTCATTTTGTAAATTTAATTAAAATTATTAATATTTAATAATCAGTATGGGTATTATGCCACACTTTATTATGATGTAAATATTTTTTCAAATATATGTATTGCTGAAATTGAAGGGAGAAATCTATATGAATCTCGATATATAGGAGAGAAACTTCATTGAGGGAAAGTTGTGAGGGGATTGGGAAAAATTTCTATTTAACTAAATTAATTAATCAAGGGACAAACTTGAGGAATAAGGAAGGGGGAATAGAAGAAATTTTGGGAAAAAATAGAGAGAAAGTGAAGATTAAAGAATAATGCAAAGGGAACAGGAGGAGAACCATGGAGAATTGTTTACCATAAAAGCATTGTGACCTGTGAATTGGGTGCACAAAACCTTTCCACACTTGAGTGTAAGGAAGTGATGTGCAATGGAAGGCAATATGAAACCTCTTAAGTTAGGGGCACTTGGTGTGGAGGTAAACACTGAAGTGAATGGGGATTGGCAATCAATTAGGGGTTTCACCAAGTTCAGGGACCTGAAATAATTCTGAAAATTTGTTTGACTAAAGAACATGAGGCATAATTAGAGAAGGGAAGAACTAAAGGTAGGGCTCCTTTTTTTGTTATGCGGGTTTTACATGGCCCTATTTGTTGTGTTGGCGAGGCCCCGAATTAGCATTGAAGTGTAATTATTTAACCTTATCGAAGGAGAGTGGCCTTAACCATGAGTAGTGTAACAAACCCTCCTACTCCCTGGGGTTATTCTTGGGTAGTGGAAGGTGTTACTTTAAAATTAACCGAAACTCCAAGGTATATTATGAAAATGGGGTCACAAAAATCATATTTTCCCAAACTTCTTGAAACTCAAAACCAATGCCACCATCTTGTTCGATTAAACCAAATGTGGTGTAATCGTCTGTAATGGTGGTCGATTATACGAGGAGAGGATTTTACGAGGAGGCATTGGATTTTTAATGTGATATGCAAAAAACAAGTACCGAACCTAACCATTTCACACTCACCAATGTTTTGTCTACATCTGCTAATTTGGTAAATTTGGAACATGGCAAAGGACTCTTGTTTTGTGATAACCTCCCACGAGGATTCACCAACACCTTATCCAATTACGCTAGATTAAAAAGTCTCAGGCTCTCGGCAGCGAAAAGGAACATAATGCACGCGCCCTCAATCTCTTCTACATACTTGTAGATCTCCTCCCAAACCAAAGCCACTAGTGTTGGGTGTTCACTTTGCCCTGAATCTTGTGCAAACATCCTGAGGTAAGGAACTGTTGCACCAAGGTATGGATCCATTATGTGTCATATCCACTGAAGGAGAACATGTTTGAAACAATAGGTAAATTCTCACAACTATCCCTTTGTGGGATGTTGAGAACTCCAAAATGCCACATGCTCATTAATGAAATCTATAAATTGAGAACTTTCGTACAAGACTTGAAGTCATACTAATCTTGAACCAAAAGGCTCGGGATCTAGGTAGTGCAAAGGAACATCTGCAATATGATTTGTACTATTCTCATTTAGATCATTTTGCATGGATATCTTCTGGAGTTTAAATGCATATTCCAGGTTCCATAGAACATCTCTCATGGAAGGCCTATCAAATCCCATCTCTTCCAAGAACTTTTCGGTAGTCTCCCTAAACATTTTCAGAGAACCTGGGTTGATGGTCCCAACAAGGTGAGGGTCAATGATTTTTTCAAGCTTGCCCTTTTTTTGCTAGTGTGTTTCCCTTGCAGTACACAAGAACTCCAGTAACACTACTCTAAAACAATACACATCAGATTTCTTTGTCAATTGCTGCCTTTTGAAGTATTCAAGATCAAGGTACCCAAGGGCCAAAACTACCTTTGGATCCAGTCTTTGAATATCCAAAGTCTGCCACCTTTTCCCATGAGCCTATTATTTAGATAACAGCAGAGGATTCACGACAAGGGAATTAAATTACATTGACCATATATTGGAGCTTCATTGGTATCTTGCCAGTCAAACAGTTTTCCAACAAGTCGAGGGAATCTAAGTTGGTGCAGTTGAAAATGAAAGGAAAGATATATTGTTTTGTCAAGGCCAAATCCCACGATGCTAAGCTTGAAAACCCTCTCATTATCGCAGGTCAAGCCTTTGAGCTCTAAGATGGTGATGTTGCAGGGGTTTTGACCTTGTCTCCAATTCACGATCACACCTTCGAGTTCTAAGATGGTGACATTGTAGGGGTTTTTATCTTATCTCTAGTCCACTGGGTGAGCTTGGGTACATAAGCCTGGCACCATGTCGGGTTAAGGGGCATTATGAGTATTTGATGAATAAATCTGGATAGAGAAATGGAATTCTTGAGACATTGGCTATCATACATATTTGGTTTCCTCTATCAATGTACCAAAGTCATCATTCCTCCAAAAGGAAACTTCTTCCCATCTAGCAGTGGGAGGTGTCTCTATGCTTCTCTGTGGTGGTGGGAGACGACATTTGGCTCCTTCGTTGGTGGTGTTTGTTTTCTATAGTGGGGGATCTGGTCTCTGGACTCTGCACATTGCGGGGTTCCTCGACCTTAGCGAATTATTAAGCCCCCGGTGTGGTGTGGGTTTTCTCCCTCCCTTGTCATCCATGGCCCTGTGGGGGTGGCAGACTCATAAAATTATCATGGTGGCTCCACGCCAAGGTGGAAAGAATGTGCATTTAAGAAGTTTACACAGTTTTCAAGCTCTGAGATAAGCCAGAAAGCCTCTGTAGGTACCCCAAACCCTCTATGATCCTTTTAAAAAGGGTTTTCAGCCTTATTCCTAATAAAAATACTCAGAAAACCCATATTTTCTGTTTCAGACCAATTCCAAAACCTCCAAAACTCTTTGATAGGCCTAATTGAATAAGAAAAGCCCATACTTCACCAAATCTGCCCATTTAAGCCTCTGCTATAGTAAAATTACCTCTACAAACTATTTAAACTTGCAGAAGTAGATCAAAATGCCTAAAAAACAGAGTGAAAGCAAGCCTAAAAATTCTAAAGCACCTAAACCTACCCCCGCTATGACTTCAAAAACTGCTATTATTTTCAATCCATTACAACCCCCAATTGTTGATATTGAACACATTCCCCTTGCTGATATTGATTAAAAAAGAGTGGATCCCATTGTTGAATTCAACCTATTAGATATCCATAACTGGTGCTTTGATAAGTCTTTAGATGATCAAGAAGAAATCCATATTTTGGAATCTAATCTTCCCAAATATGTAGTCCCTTTGACTCACCCTTGTCAAGAGATTATTAGACTGTGTCAGCAGTACTATATTCCTGAACAAATAGCTATTATGAATGCCAGTAAAGAAATCATATTTACCATTACTGCAGAGTCAGTTAACTAAATGTTACAGCTTCAACCAGATCCCCAATCAGTACCTTATTTATTGAGGCCCTCACCAAGCTATACATTGGCCTAGATTTTCCTAAAAGGTTCATGATTTTTCGGACTTTTATGTCTCTGCATGTTGAAATTCCCAAGTTAAATCCTCCATATTCAAATACTAAATTCCCTGAATGTTCAAGGCATGTAATCTCTATGCTTTCCTTCATCCTTGGGTATTTCACTGATGAGCACACAGATGAGTCTATCTTTGGATTCTTGTCCACCTTTTCTCCTGGTCAACCACCTTCAGTCATATTTGATTATGCTAGTTTCATTACTGATAACATCCATTATCAATTGACCAACTTTCCAATAGAAGGAGTGTTTATATATACTTCCTACCTTTTCCACATGTTCTCATACTTCCAATCAGATAATTTTCCTATCACTCTTCAAAAACTTGACATAGAGGCAAATCCTCTATCTATCACATTTTGGACATCATTGCTCAGAAAAGAATGTACATATTTTAGCTATTCAGAGTTTTCAGACTTATTTTTACATCCAGTGATTACCATTTTGACCAAGACAGAGAAGCCTAGAATAAATGAGGAAATGAAGAAAATATTGCAGTTGTCAGAACAGAGTAAGGTTGGTGACTAGTATTTGTATGAGAAATATACTGAAATCAAAGTTTTTGGGACAAAATTGTTGACTTACAAGTTACCCAAACATCCTCCAATGAGGATATTTACCTTGGAGTATATCAGGAAAATTCTAAATTCTTATTCAATCAATTTAATGGCAGCTAAGAAGAAGACCCGGTTCAAACTTAAAAATCAAATTGGGCCATTCATATGCAATCACAGGGATGCAGAAAAAGAAGTAGCAAATCAACTATTGGAATATAAATTTGAAGAGAGTTTCCCTTGGAGCTATGATCCACAAGGAATCTTGAGGAAGTTGAGGGTAAATTACAAATTAACACCCTTTATACATGAAGCTAAACTAGAAATAGAAACGTTTGCCAATCATCTTGAATGGATTGAAAACACATTAATAGATGCAGTAAGAAAAGGTAATACTAGTCATACCTTAGAGACTACAAATCAACCAGAGAAATCCATCAAAAGAATAAGGGAATAAGGAGCATATGTGGCAGAGACTACAACAGAAAAAAATTTCAAGATCATTTACAATAAAAGGCCAAAATTAGATACAACAGGTAAAGGAAAAGTGATAATAGATGTTGAAGAAACAAATCCTCTAAATACCAACACATGTTTTCCAGAGACAAATTCAGCTACTGTAATTATCAATGAGCCAAATTAGAATGAAAAACAGTTGAATAATGAACACACACAGTTAATGGAAAGGCATAAAAGTATGGAAGCTTCTTCCTCACATTCAGCTGAGGAAAAAGGCTTGGATATTAAGGATAAATATAAGCAAATCAAGTTGAAGAATGAGGAAATCAAAACTGAAATTTACTCTCAGTTCTTGAAACAAAATCCAGGTAATCAAAACAGATTTCTATCAGCATTTGATTACTCAAGTAAATAATTGATTATGTCAGTATTATAGCCCACAGTATCAGTGCCAAAGACAGTTGCTGACTATAAGAAATTTGATCTTGAAGTAGCTACAAACAAAATCCATGAATTAGATCAAATATAATTTCACAGGCAAACCTCAGAGATGTTATATTCCACAGTTAAAACAAAATATATGAGTTCTCATAAGCTTCAAAACACCATCTCTAATATGCAATATCAAATGAAGATGGATAAAGCTTCATTATACGCCAAGGATCTAAGGATTAAAGCCTTTGAAGAACTAGTATTGCAAGTAGGATATGATCCTACAAATATAAAAGCAGCAGAAGCATTGGTAAAAAAGAAAAATGAGGATATAGCAGCCTTAAGGAAACATCTCAAACTTCCTCACAGTGAGCATCCTTAGACAAAGGAAGTCTTACAGGAACAGAAGGAAAAAGATGAAATGATGAGTTTAATTATTCAACTGACAACTCAGATTAAGGAAATAGAAGTACAGATGGACCAACTTGTCCAAAAAAAGAAACAGTAATTCATACAGTCATCCCAGTCATCACTGCAACAGTGCCTTCAAATTTAGGAGAAAAGTTGGCACCCAAAGAACCACTGGCCACTGCAGTGCTAGTGACTTCTTCCACTACATCAGCCAATGAATCATCTACCACGGCAGTACAGCCTACAGATGATGCCATTTAGATAGTAAAACCAATGGAATAGATGTCTTTGAAGACAAATGAAATTAACAGGTTGACAAATATGATTGAAAATCTTGAAAAGACAAATAAGTCAACTCAGATAGACACTAAGATACGTGAACAAAATGCCAACAGATTGAGTGAAGAGCTAAAGAAGTTGCAAAAAGAATTAACTCTCAAGGATCAAATATCATATATAAAAAATTACCTATGGAATAATGTTATTGAAGCCATCCATATTGATGTATGGCCTTCATTTCAGGTAATTTTTGAGCAAAGAGAGTTATTATTGGTAGCCCAAGAATAAATTCAAAAGACTCAGACTGATTTGGCTGACAAAACAGAACAGGCTGTAAGATTAATCAATTTCCTCAACAGCAAAAATAGACAAGAATTGGAAGAGCTCAAAATAACAAACAGAACTGCCACTATCCTAGAAATTAGGAAAGTCACCACAAGGAGAAATTTGATGAGGAAACTTGAAAAAAAATGTGAAGGTATGAATACTGCTATAACTAGATTTATGGTTAAGTTCACAAATTTGAGGCAAAAGGCACTTCCCGATATCATGGTTATTAATGATAAATTGATGCCTAAAAATGACTATGACAAGAATAAAAGAGAATATGCCAAGGAACAGGTGAATAAACCAACAGGTCAAGGCAACCCTACAGGAAAAGTGTTATTGAAGAGTTTTGAAGGTTTATTTTACTTACAGTATGAGATCAAGCACTTATTTGTCATCAAGCCCACCTTTTCTAGATATACAGAAGCTGATGAGAACTTTAGGAAGTTAAAGAATATTCAAATTCCTAAAAATGAGGATTGGCAAGCTCTCACCAATTTACTGTGAAGGATAAAAAAAAACAGATGAAAATAAGATAAAAAACAATTTTCAGAATGACGGTCAAAACAGATTTTATTTACAGCAGTAACAGTTTTGACTAAAGGGTTAAAGAGTATCCGAGAAAGAGTATCAGTTAAGGGAAGTCAGATTTCAAAAAAACATCTAAAGGCTAGCAAGGAGGACACCAAGGCAGCCACTTGCTTTATCCTCAAAACTGTTTCTATTTCTTATGGATAAAATAGGACAGCTTGTTGATTTTTTAAGCAGCTGTCTCTATTTTTATTGTAAAGATATTTTATTTTCCTAAGTTAATTCCTAAAAGTCATCTAGGATATTTTGTAAAACATTATGTATAAATAATTCATATTTAGAAGTATTTTGTGTGGAATAAAATTGTTGGGATTGTTATAGTCATTTCTTCTTGGACTTTAAAGCTTTTGTGTGACAAAACTTCGAGTAGCAAGCTGGATCAAAGAAAATTGGCATCATACTTCAGGATCCCTGTGATGAGCTATTTGGAGTGAAGTATTTTCTTCACTTGTCATTGTTTCTTTTCTCTATTACATGCATCTATTTATGTTTATGCTAAATCTGAATGTATAACTAGGAGTATTAATACATGATATGTTATTAGCACCCTTTTTTTAACTAGTTATCATTTATATGTTTTCCTCTGATTTCCAATGTAGAGAATTCTTAATTTCTCCCTCTCTCATTTGACCTCTCCTACTACTTCCCTTTTCCAGATTTTAGGATTCTTAAGTGCCCTTTATCCCGATCATACCATCTCACAAAAACAACTTTCCAAGATCTCCAAGGGTTATCTATCTTGCCCTGAATACATTTGACATATTTTCCCTTGATCCTAGTCTTGTTTGCTTGATTTTGACTCCATAGCACAATGGAAAAAAATATTTCCCACTATCCATCCTTTCAAGTGATTTTTTCCCACTAAATAAAAAAAAACCAAACCAAAGATACACTTTCATAACTAGCCTAATATTCACAAATTAAAACAAAGTTAAACTTTTAAGAGAGAGCCCTCTCTGAACCCTAGGAAGGCTAGATCCTAGAGTTTGAAGTAGGTTTGTGGTTACCTCTAGAATTCTTAGACTAAAAACCAGAATTACACAACTTAAGAATCACTAGAGTGATAACAGACCACAAACATAAATTCCACCAATATAAACCAAAGGGATACACAAGACTCATTAACATCAATCACACCTTGAAACGAAAACAAAGTGACACATATTTCTAAGTGCGACAATATGACACATTACGACACCTAGAACACAAGTTACGACAACAATGACGAATGTTACCTAAAGGTGTGCTAAGTTGTAAGAATATGTCTGGTGCATATTATAATGATATATAGGACTATGTAATATATAAGAGTGTGCCATAAGTAGCTTTGGCAATACGCATAGGTGCGACACATGCAGGATTGAAAACAACAAAAGCGACACTTGCGATAGGAGGAAAACATGAAGACGACACTTGCAAAATGTGAATGACCATGAAAGTGACACATGATAGAGAAAATATAACATGAAAAAAAACACTTATTAAAGTGAAAGTGAGCAAAAATAACAATCGTAAATGTAAAATTGACACTTGTGAAAGTGACGATGCGCAAAATCAATAGTTGAGAAAAAATCACCGAAACAGAAGTACAAACACAACCAAAGTGAGGGATATTGTTAACGAAAGTGCTCACTCACTATTGACATGAGTTGAAAATCACCTAGGAACTATATTTATGGAAGATTCTATGCATTCTCATGCTTGTATAAAGGAATTTTTCCCATGAATTGATCAAAGGTTGAGCATGTGTGTGAGTAAGTGACTTGACAGTTTAAAACTAGGAAGAAAACTTAAAACCCTTTACAAAAAATCAATCGGTCATGTAGTAACCACGGGATTACAGACCATAATATCTTCAGTATGCTCCAAAATTCAAGTGTAGGCAAATTCTTGGAGGGTGTTTATCAAAGTTTATATATGTTCCTTAGTTTATATATACTCAAATTTTACAACGTGATCAACTACCTATTATCTAATAAAACGATACTTGATAGGTATATGTTTGGTTTTTGAATGAAGAACATGTTTCTTTAATATGCTTATATCACTGGTATTATCACATTTCATAGGAATATGTTCATCATACATTACCTTCATGCCTTGAAGTGTTTGATTTATCCATAGTATCTTGGTGCAATATGTTTTGGTTGTTATGTATTTAGCTTTAGCAGTAGACGATGAGATAGAGGCTTGTTTTTGCTGAATTATGATACCAATGAATCTCCAAGAAAGAAGGAACCATGATATTTTCTATTTTTATCATCTATACAACTATCCCAATCTATATTTGTGTATGTTGTCGATAAGAAATTATTTCCCTTTAGATACCACAATCCATAGTCCAATGTTCCTTTTCGATATCTAAAAAACTTGTTTACAACTAACATGTGGCTTTTCTCGGGTGTTTAATGATATCTTGCTACCAAACCGACAACTTGCATTATGTTTGGTCATAAGGTTGTTAGATACAACAAAATTATTATTGTTGATCTATTCAATTTTTTATTAACTTATGGTGAATCGTTATCTTAACTTAGCTTACACCTAATGGCTATAGGAATGTTAACACATGAACACTCTCAATCTATTATGAATTTCTTCAATATTTATTTTAGATACTTTCCTTGGGAGATGAACATGCCTTTTCAAGTTTCTATATTATGTTAACCAAGGAAAAATGAGAGTTCTCCAAGCATAGAAATTTCAAATTTAAACTTCATATCAACAACAAATTCGTGGCTTAGTGAATCTACATTACTACAAAAAATTATATCATCAACATAAACAAAATAAACCAAAATATCCTAATTATATATATATATATATATATATATATATATATATATATATATATATATATATATATATATATATAGTCAGGTGTCCCTCTTTTGAAGCCTTGCTTATGTAGATATTGTTGTAATAGGGAGTACCATGCTCTTGGTGCTTGCTTGAGTCCATATAGTTCCTCTTTAAACCTACATACATCATCAAGGTTGTCTCATAGTTGAAAACCTTTAGGTTGTTCTATATACACCTCTTATTAAAGTTATCCATTCAAGAACATTGATTTCACATCCATATGATATACTTTGAAATTATTATGACATGAAAATTCTAGGAACATTTTGTTTCTAATCTTTCTATAGGAGAAATTTTTTCTTAATAGTCCAATCCTTCAACCCGAGCATAACCTTTGCACACTAAAATAGATTTATTTTTGATAATTTTTCCATCTTCACTCAACTTTTTTTTGAAGACCTATTTTGTATTTATCACATTCTTATCTATTGGCCATGGAATCAATTCTCAAGTCTCGTTCTTTTAAATTTGGACTAATTCCTCATTCATGGTGCTTATCCAATACTTCCCTTCACTTGTTTGAGATAATTTTTTAGTTTCAATCATATATAGGATGACAATTTGTGCCTCGCTATAAATGCCTACTAGTTTTCTTATTTTTTAACTCCTACTTCCTTCTTACCAAAAATGTGAATTACATGGTGGTTCTTTTGTATATACCTTGAAGGCAGTTTTGAAGGAGTGTATTTTGCTCCTTTTTCTTCCTCCTTTTCTGATTCTTCAAGTTGATCTCCTTCCTTTTCATTGATGGTTTGATTAGGTGGATTAATAAATTATCTAATTTTGATCCAGGTGGATATTGGTGGCCACCCACCTATTCCACTTGGGGCCCCACCATTGTCTCTTTAATTTTTGGCACAACTTACTATTTTTAGCATTTTTGGGTCCTAAACTTCCGGAGTTGTTTTGAGGCCCTAAACGACATTTTTTGGGCATCGTTTGTTCGAAAAATATGATTCTGTTTCAGAATCTACATTCGCAGTCGGTGGTTGTAGTCCTCGGATAGATATTTATAACTTTGTATCATATGCATCAAACAGAGATAGTATGCCAAAGTTACGACCTCGGGAAATTGATGTACCAATTTACCCTAACAGGGCCCATATTTTGGCATTTCATATCCTAGGGTTAGGTTTTTGGATGTTTATAATTTTCCATTTTTTCTCAATAATATATAGGCCTTTGAGCCTCATTGTAACACAGAGTTAAGAGGCCTATAGCCGCCACATCCCTTCTTAGAGATAAGCTACCAGTGCCCTAGCTAGTTTATTTCCATTTTGTTTGTAAGCAAATTTCAATTCCTTGATATTAATGAAATTAAGTGTTATTCCCGCTGCATCTTTGTATTTATGGTTATATGTGTATTCTATTGCATTCCTGCATAAATCTGGATCAGTGGTATCAGATCGGTCTACTTTTTCTCGATCCTTCTTTGCATGTACCCAACGAGGTTGGGGTATAAGGAGTTAGGGCTCGATCTGGTTGAACCTTTGCAAGATCAGCCTTGTAAACCTCAAAGGTCACCCATGGGGGATGAAAATAAAGATGAGGGAGCAGGAGATCCTATCAAGACATTGCTCGAGGAGGCCCTGGAAAAAAAAAAGGAACGTGATGATGGATAACTTTGTCTAGATCCTTCAACGACTGCCCACCAGCGGCGCATCTGCATCGAGCAGCCTCTCTGGAGGTGCGACTCCCTTTAAGGTACAAGTATACTTTGACATTCCCATATTTTAGGGTCAAATAGATGAAAATGTCGTAGATAGATGGTTGAATCTATTAGAAGGATATTTCTCGATTCATGACTTTTCTGACTGGGAGAAGATTATTTTTGCACTCCTCAAAGCTACTCCCCATGTCAAGGACTGGTGGGAAACCTACTATGAGAAAAAGGACGAGACAAAACCCTATCTATTCTCAGTCGTACCCACTAGGAATTCTTTCTTAGATGCCATCAAGGAGCAATATTATCCCATGGGGAGCTATGAGGACAAGTACATACAATGGATCGCGCTGCAGCAACAAAGGGATCAAGATATGCATGAGCTGATGAATCTGTTCCATACCCTGCGCACAAATTTGGGTATCAAAGATTCAGAGAAACATTTGGTGCTAAAGTATCACAGTTGTCTACACAGATATATTCAGGTGGAAATGGGGTTCCTCAACATCTCCTCACTTGGTATGGCATACCAGTATGCTGCCAAGATTTAGCAGAAATTCAAATAGGCGACTTTGGATATGCGAATCAAAAGTAAGGGAAAGGTACCCCAAACCGCAGAACAAAGGACAAAGCCAAGGCATGGCGGCCCAAGACAACCTATCAAAGCCGCAAGCAAATAAAAACACTGTGAAGCCAAATAAGGACACGAGAAAGTGGTGTGAGTTCCATAAGAGCTCCATTCACAACACAAGTGAGTGTTGGGCCAAGAAATCGCTAGTGGCCAAGATGAGGGCTTCTGAATAAGATGCATGCCACAACTCTGAATTAGAACCTAACAAGAGGAATGACAAAGGGAAACATATTATTAATGTGGAGCCCAATGCCATTGTTGCCACTACGAAGATCCAGAAGGAGGAACCGGAAGATCCAGAGGAGGAGGAGTGTCTCTTCCACTCCCAGATGTGGGTAAAGGGTTCCCCGCTACAGTTCATTGTCAACAATGGGAGTTAAAAGAACCTCATTTCAATAGACGCCGTGAATTATTTTGGCTTGTTGACCACAGCACACCCACATCCATACACCATTGGATGGCTTCACCAAGGATGGGATCTTCACATCAGCCAGCACTACCGCCTTCCCTACAGCATCAAGCCCTTCACAGATAAGGTATTATGTGACATTGCTCCCCTTAATGTTTGTGATGTATTATTAGGCCAACCATACTTGTGGAGGTGACATGCTATGTATGAGTCTTGGCCTCACGCTGTTATTTTTACTTTTGGAAATAAGCTATACAGGATACCAAAGGTACCACCGCTTGTCACTATCTCTTTGGTTATTGCAAAACAATGAAGTAAGCTCATTTCCAAAACTAGGAAATTTTTTTTCCTGATGATCCTCCCTGAGGGCAAGAACAACAACAAATGAACAAGGTTGTGGAGGAGTACAAGGACATCTTCACCTCACCCACAGGGGTGCCTTTGCACTATCAGGTCAATCAACCCATTGATCTGACCCTAGGTGGACCGCTACCCAATGGACTGATATATCAGTGCTCTGTTCTAGAGAACGATGAAATAAAGAGGCAGATTTAGGAGCTGCTGTAGAAAGGTTACATCTGGCCAATTTCATCACCCTATGGGAGCCCGATCGTGTTGGTACAAAAGAAGGATGGGACTTGGAGACTCTGTATTGACTATCAGGCGTTGAACAAGATCATTGTCCGGAATAGGTATTTGATCCCACAAATTGATGACCTTCTGGACCAAATCAAAGGGGAAAAATATTTCAGTAAGATCGACTTGAATTCTGGGTATCACCAGATACCAATCGAACCCTCCGATGTGTGGAAGACTGCCTTCAAATCCAAGGAGGGCCTTTTCTAATGGTTGGTCATGCCTTTCGGGTCAACGAATGCTCCCGCAACCTTCATGAGTTTGATGGACGACATCTTGCAGTGATTCACCAACTCATTTGTAGTGGTGTACTTGGATGACATTCTGATCTTCATCCAGACTTGGGAAGAGCACCTCCACCACATCCGACAAGTCCTCCAAATACTGCGGCAACACAATTTGTGTGCCAATTTAGAGAAGTGCACTTTTGGCATGACCCAGGTTCAATATCTGGGATACATTATTGATGAAATTTGGGTGCATGTGGATCCAACCAAGATCCAAGTCATTCAGGATTTGCCAGCCCCAACCACTCTAACTGAGCTTCGCAACTTTCTCGGTCTTGCTAATTTCTACCGCAAGTTCGTGTTGGGATTCTTTCATATCACTTGACCCTTGAGTCAAGTCACCAAGGGAGGAGTGAAAGAAAAATTCTTTTGGTCGGAATCTCAATAGAGGACGTTCGTATAATTGAAACATCGCCTCTGTTATGCCCCAATGCTCACATTACCAGACTTGCAACAACCATTTGAGATCGAGACAGATGCCTCTAACTATGCTATTGGGGTAGTTCTTACTCAAAAGGGGCATCCAATGGCATATCAAAGTGAGACATTGTCCAACACAGTCCGCAAGTATCCCACTTATGACAAAGAAATGTATTCCATTATGCAGGCTTATCGACAATGGAAGCATTACATTTTGGGGAAGGAAGCAGTTCATACATACACAAGGGAAGTTGCAGAACGATCGCCATCATAAGTAGTCCACATATCTGCAACAGTTTCATTTTAACATCAAGTACAATAAGGGTAGCACCAATAATGTTGCAGACTACCTCAGCCGACCACTGATCGTGGTGCTAACCACCGTTCTCAACTTTTGTGGGCACGGGACGTTTGATTGGCCGCTTCTCTACAAGATCAATCCAGAATTTGGTCGCACATACAAGGCACTCTTGGGGGGTATGCAAGTTCCAAATTTTCACCTCCAAGATGAATTGTTATGTCACCTGGGACACCTTTGTGTTCCTTCAAGTGAGTGTGCCAAAATGGTATGGGAAGCACACTACAGTTGATTCACTGGGCATTTCGGGGTCGAGGAAATAGTGGCAGTACTGCAGAAGTATTTCTATTGGTTGAACCTTCGACAAGATTTCGATAAGTACATCAAATCCTCACTGATTGTGCCATTGCCAAACCGATCATCAAGAAGCAAGGCCTCTATACTCCACTACCTACCCCTAGTCAACCTTGGGTATCCATCTCCATGGATTACATGTCGGACCTTCCTTCTACTAAGCATGGAAACGACTATGTTTTCGTGGTCATCGACATATTCTCGAAGATGGCCATTATGGCGGCCTGTTAGAAGAATATCACAGCAGAAGCCATGGCCAAACTCTTCTTTGAATGAGTGTGGGTGAACTTTGGGATCCCACTGTCTATCATCTCAGATCGGGATAGCAGGTTCCTCAGCACATTTTGGTCCAGCCTCTGGTCAATGCTGGACACCAAGCTCACCAATTCCACAGCTTTCCATCCCCAAACGGATGGGCAAACAGAGGTCGTCAACAGGATGATTGTACACATTCTGCGCATGTACAACTCAAATCTTCCACACATATGGGATGAGATCCTCCCCTATGTACAACACTGTTATAACTGGGCTCTCCACAACCCCTTTCAGGTGGGCTTGGGATTCCAGCCACTATGTCCCATTGACGTATCCATGCCATTTACGGCTACTTAGGCCGATTCGTCTCATGTCTAGTCTGAAGCTAACAAAGAGAACAACTTCATCGAGCACATTCAGCACATCCATCAACAGGTTCATGACATATTGGACAGATCCAATGCTAAGTACAAGAAATGACATGATCAACATCGGGTTCCACACAACTTCCAGGTGGGTGACAAAGTTTGGCTACATTTGCAGAAGGAGCGCCTCACTGGACCCCACTACAAGCTTTGCCCACTCCGATATGGGTCGTACACCATCACCAAGGCTGTAGGGAACAATTCCTTCGAGCTCATTATTCCACCTTTCCTTAGCATGCACCCAGTATTCAATGTGGAGCGCCTTTGTCCCTACTTCCCACCTCTACTGGACACCTCTGACATTGCATAACAACTCACACCAACAGAGTTAAACCCAGACTGCATGGACTAGACCACCATGGATTGTATCATGGACATGAAAATCAAGAACACTCACCAACAGAAGATCCAACTGTATCGGGTTATCAAAGCTAGCCAACTCTTGCACCAAGGCAAGTGGTTCACCAGGGACCAAGTTCACCAGAATTTTCCTCATCTCATGGAGGAACTAAACGCAATGGGGACCATTGCTTCCTAAGGGGGGAGGAATGATCCAGGTGGATATTGGTGGCCACACACCTATTTCACTTGGGGCCCCACCATTTTCTCTTTCAGTTTTTTAATTTCGACACAACTTACTACTTTTAGAAGCTTTTCAGGTCCTGAACTTCTAGAGCCATTTTGAGGCCCTAAATGACATTTTTTGGGCATTGTTTGTCCAGTGAATAAAATTTCATTATAAAACCTACATTCATGGTCGACAGTTTTAGTCCTCAGATAAATCTTTCTAACGATGTATCATGTGCGTCAAACGAAGATAGTATTCCAAAGTTACGACCCTAGGAAATTGATGTACCAATTTACCCCAACGAGGCCCATATTCTGGCGTTTCATCTCCTAGGGTTAGTTTTTTTGGATTTTTAGGGTTTTCCATTGTTTCTCAATAATATATAGGCCTTCGAGCCTCATTGTAACACAGAGTTCAAAGGCTTGTAGCCACCACATCTCTTCTCAGAGATAAGCTACCAACACCCTAGCTAGTTTATTTTCATAATGTCTATAAGAAAATTTTAGTTCTTTGATATTAATAAGATGAAGTGTTATTTCCGCTGCATCTTTTTTTTTATGGTTATATGTGTATTCTATTACGTTCCTGCATAAATCCAGATCAAATTTATTTTGAAAGGTAATTCCTCATCAAATGTTACATTAATACAGTCAAAAATTTTGTGTAACCTTTTTTGTAGCATTTGTATCCATTTCTCTTTATTGAATATCCTAAGAATATCCCTTTATTTTCTCTAGCATCAAACTTACCTAATTTTTCATCATTATTTTTTATGTAACATTTTTTACCAAAAACTTTGAAGTTCTTTAATGTTGTTGGTTTTCCATGCCACAATTCGTTAGGTTTCTTGTCATTTTTTGGCTTGAGAGGTGCTTTGTTTAAAATATGAATTGTTGTATGAATATCTTTAGCCCAAAATGTATGTGGCATATTTATTTCATCCATCATTGCTCTTATCATTTGTTGCAATGGTTTGTTCTACCTTTTAGCTACTCCATTTTGTTGAGGCATGCCTACAATTATAAATTGTCTCTTTGTGCCATTTTCTTCAAAAAAATCATCAAACTCATTTGAAGTAAATTCCCCACCTATGTCTAAACTTACACACGTTATTTTGTATATAGTTTGATTCTCATCTAGGGATTTGAAAATTTTTAACTTTTTGAAATGCTTCTAATTACTCTCTTAAGAATGCTAGCAGAATAATTCTCGTGTAATCGTCAATAACCAACATGACGTATCTCTCACCACTTGGAGCTTCAGTTCTTGAAGGTCCACATAAATCTGTATGGACTAGTTGTAAAGGTATATTAGTGGATGAATGTTCTTTTTTTTTAAAGGCACACGAGCTTGATTCCCCATTTGGCATGATTTGCAAATTGTATTATTTGGATTTGTAATTTTTGGAAAGTATCCTATTTCTTCCTTTTCGTTGAGCTTTATAATATGATATAAATTCAAGTGCCCCATAACCAACTTTCATCAATTTTTCCCAAATAACACTCCTCATTTTCTTCCTTGAGAATGTATACATTATTTTAGGTTCTCAAAACCTTTGCTACTATTTTTTCTGTGTTTTTTGACCTTATTTCATAATATTGGGAGAGAAAAGTAACCTCATACCATTTCTCACACATTTTTCTTACATTCAATAGGTTGTTTTTGAGTCCATATACAAAAATAACATCCTGATATTTACCTTTTCCTTTATATAGACTCATTGTGCCTTTGCCCATAAACTTATGTAGAGCATCATTACCAAAAGTGACATTTCCTGATTTATTTTCGTTGAGTGACGAGATATTACTTTTATTATTGACCATATGTCTCGCCCTTATCCACTATCACATACCAATAGTTGTTTTTATTTTAAGTATATACAACAAGACCATATTTGTCTTTCTTTTCCTCCTTTTTCTTCTTGTATTTTCTTATCCTGAGAAGCTTGTCTAAAGTTTCTGATTCTACCCTCATTTGTTTTGTGGCCAAGATTATGAAAATTATAACATTCAATAACATCTAATCAGGTAGAAAAAGGATCATTGTCACTAAGATTATTTCTACTTGAATTTGCAAATCTGTTATGTCTATCAATTGGTAATAATAATTGATTTGTATGATTTATTCTAATATATGTTATGCAATTCACAGCCTTGTGACCAAATTTTTTTTCAAAAATAACAATAAATATAGAAAATATGAATATTTTTCTTGTTTGAATGTGAACTTCTCGAAATTTAATAGCTTTTTCTTTGAGGGAAGCATTGATTTTGATGATTTTTTGCATGATCTTTAAATATGTTCAAAATTTTGTTATAGAATTTTCTTGGTTTTTCTTGAGTTGTAATTTTAATTTATTGTTGTTGATTTTTCATTTGTTCAATGTGTTTTTTATTGTCAATATTCATTGATTGTTGCTAAGTTGCATTACTATCATTTTTTTTTTTTGTTGATTGTTGTCCTTCCCTTGAATTCCATTGTCGTTACATTCTTTGAGTGTTTTGATGAAGTTGATAGGTCTTTTTTCTTCAAGTTTCTTGTTGCTATTCCCCCCCCATAAACCAAGCCACTTTTTATAAGAGGTGATCTCTGGGTGATATATGATCATTGAGAATTTCATATAACTTTCAAATCCTTTAATATGCTTGAGATTATGGTTTAGTTCAGCTCCAGTTTTCTCCAATTCCTTTCTTAGGGAGACTACCTCTTCTTCTAGTTTTTCACATTCCTTACCTTTCTCTTTCAATTGTTGCAATAGAATGTCTTCAACCTTTTTAGCTTCTTCTGAATCTACATTTAGTAAGAGTGATGAATCTTCATATTTGGGTTCTTCTTTTACATGCTTGATCAACAGCTATTTTTGTTTCTTATCCTTTTTCTTAAGTCTATCAATTTATTCTAAGGCACTAATTTATTCACCTTCGAAGTCTACATCAGCCTCTTCTTCACTTAATTCATATTCATGTTTCCTTAATTTTGGGTTTCTAAGGCCATGAACATGAAGTCATTGAATACTTATTCATCAGAAGATAGCTCATTTTTATCTTATAAGGATATGTCACCTTCTTGGGTATAAAAGCTTTTGTTTTTTAAATTGTCCTTCTTCTTAACTTTCCTATATTTATTCTTTTCTTCGTTATTTTGTTTAGCATCTTCCTTCTTGAATAGAAATTTTAATGCACAATGACCTACTCATCCACAATTAAATAATTTTAAACACAACTTACCTTTATATTTTCCTATTCTTTTATTCATTATTGTGAAAAATGTAGGTTTTAAACCTGTATAGAAATTATCTGCAAACGAATCTTAAAAACAGAAAGTAAACAATAGCGAGAGAATAAAACATAAAACATATATACACAGAGATTTTCCCTTGGATCCCAAATCAGAACTACCAACTTGATTTTTCATTGTATTCCTTTTAGTGTTACAACACATATATGTACATGCTGAAGCATTCAAATCCATTAACCCTGGATTAGAACATAACCATAGTTCCCTTGATCGTATCTACAAAATACCAGGGGCCGAAAACCATCATGTCCCAAAAACATGTGCAAACCCATGCACAAAACCATGGACGGGTCTTCCCATCGAAAAATAGGGTCCAAGAAAAATATTTCTTTGGGCGTTGCCACCAACCCCATTCAGGTGGCTACCTGCCCCATGCGAACCTCTGGATAGGGGGGGTCGTCGCCCCCCTGTTGCGCCCAGCACAATGTACAGGGGGGGCTATCGGCCCTGCGCCCCCTCCCCCCTCCTCCCCCAACCGCACGTGCAACAAATCGTGGAAATAATATAACACATACCCAACAACAAAATTAGCCTCTTATTCATCTGATCCAAAACTTGATCATTCTTGGTCATTTGTGGTTTTCCTATCTTCTTTAATTATTGCTTCCCTTGATGTAAAATTTCCTTTTGTGGTTCTCATGTCATAGGTTGTTAATGTTCCAAGTAATTGATCCATTGTTAAAGTATCAAGGTTGAACATCTCTTCAATAGTTGATACCTTAGGATTAAATTTGGCGAGAAGAAATCTCAATACTTTTTGAGATATTTTGGACTCCTTATAGTTTCATCAAGATCTCTCATGACATTCACTATTTCATCAACTCAAAGGATTTTTTTTTTTCTCATCATCATTCATTTTTAATGACTCAAATTACATTCTATAGACTTGTATTTTGGCCACTTTCACCTTATCATAACCTTAATAAATTTTCCTTAACATTTCCCACCTTTGTTTTGTAGTCTTGCAGTGCATAACTTTAGCAAATTGGGATTCAAAAAATCCACTTAGGATTGCATTCATTATATTGGAATTAAATGGGAACTTAAGATTTCCCTCTTTGTCAACAAATACAGGGGTGTTTCACGACTATTCACCACAGCATCCTAGACATTTTCACTAAGGGACATTAGATATGTCCTTATCCTCACTTTCCAAAAGGTATGCATCATTCAATTAAAAAGAGGATCGTTGTTGGTAGAAGGGATAGTTCATTCAATTAAAAAGAGGATCGATGTTGATAGAACATCCTTCCTGGCTAGCCATGTCTCAGGTTTAGATCTTCCTTGTAGTTGTTAATGTAATGTTGAAGGAACTTGCTCTAATGCCAATTGTTGGAAACTGGGAAAAGACTAGGATGGGGTGTGAATCAGTATTTTATAAGTTTTAACAATTTTTAGTCAAATTCTTTAACAATGAGCAAAGCTAGGCATGTAGACTTTTGTGATTCATGATTTATGCATTAATCTCTTTCGGATAAATCACATCGTTGTTTTAATGTTCAATGTTGACACGTTTGGAACAACTTACTAATTCATCAGCAAAACAAAAATGAATAGTGTGATCAAACACACTAATAAATATAGTAGTGATGCAACGAAAAATAAATAATATGATGTTAAAATGAAAAGTTAAAAAAAAAAAAAAAAAAAAACCTAAAAAATTATTAAAATAAACCTGAAAAGAAAAATAAAAATTATTAATCTCAAAAAAAAAATGAACTTCACAAATGCATAAAAAATATTAAAAATAAAAAGTCAAAAAAAACGGGTAACTAACTAAATTGCCAATAAAAAAATAAAATATTTTTAAGATAGAAAACAACATTAAAGAAGACAATCGCAACCTATTTGTGGTTAATCTTCCCCTGGAACCCGGTGAACTCAAACTCAAACTAGGAGCGATGAGGGCTCTGTAGCCGGAACTAGGGACTTTAAAAAAGGCTCTGCTCGCTTTGTTGCTGATTCAAGGTAAACCTTAACTTACAGTGAAAGAGTGGTGGTGGGACTGCTTCTTAAACTAACAAATATATAAACATTTTCTAGTTTAAAAAGAAATTATATTATAATATTCATATTTTAACAAATATTAATAAATTCAAAAGGAGATGTTAAAGAATGAATAAAAATTATTGCAATTTTAAAATTTTAAAAATGAAAGGAAAATTAATTAAATAACAATAAACAAAAAAACAATTTGAAAAACAAAAAAATACTAAAAATAATAAATATTATTTAATAACAAATGTTATCTTATTTAAAATGAATAAATCAATATGTTTATGGGATTTTGAATAGACTGTTATTGAGTGTTCTGTTAAGATATTTCTTGATGTGAAGTCATTGTTGCAATTTCTGGTATATATTGGACATGATGAATGGTGCTATGTTAAGACACTCTTTGATGTGAAGTCATTATTTCAATTCCTCTCATACATTGGACATGATGAGGATGTCGTCATGCCAAGCTTACAAAAAAATGAATAAATCAATTAAAAAAAAAAAAAAAACCAAAAAGTCCACTGGGTTTTGGATAGAGGGTGATCGGTGCTTTGTTAAGGCCCTCTTTGGTGTGAAGTTATTAGTTCAATTCCCCGCCCCTGAATAAAGGGTGATCGGTGCTCTGTAAGGCACTCTTTGATGTGAAGTTATTAGTTCAATTCCCCATCCCCATCGTAATGATATATTAGACATGATGAAGATGTAGTATTGCCAAGCTTACAAAAAAAACCAAAAAAAAAATTATATTATTTCCAAGGTTACAAAAAAATCCATAAAAATAATTAAATTAAATAAAAATAATTTATTTGTAATAAAAAAAAAAATTTAAATAAATATTAAAGATATTCAATGAAATAATTTTTTTTAAAATACAATGTTATATAATTTCAACAAAGAATGAAATAAAAGAAGGTTATGGATAAGAGAAATAAAAAGGACCACGTTTACGAATAAAAAGATGGGATCTAACAACTATTGATCTTCCATCGATCATCTCTATTTAGGGTATTAGACATTTTTTCGATTTAGATGGCCTCTCTCAATTTACGGTGATAGAAATTATTAATCCTCGCAATGACCTAGGAATCCCCAAATTTGTATAGAGGATTCCCAATTCATTGCTAAGATTGATCAGATAGGGACGTCCTTTATTTCTCTCCCACTCTTAGATGATTTTCTCTTTCTCATTTTCTACTTAATTTTTATATTAATAGATTTATTTATTCATTTTATTGTTTTTTATATTAATTCTAAACTATATTTTCAATAATAGATTGGAGGTTTCTACGGTGTAGATTTTGAAATGCAATACTCGGAATATTCACAACCTTCATTTTTAGTCGACGTTTCGAGTCTATATTTTCAATAGATTATTTTTGTACTCCACTGAGCTTGTCTTTTTATTTTTATTCATTTTATTTTAATCATTGAATTTAGTCTATTCTTAATAAATAGTCTTTTAGATGCTTCTTCCACTCTTTTATTTTATTCTTTGTTAAATGATATAGTATTACCATTTAAAATATATATATATATATGTTTTATTTTTTTTATTTTCGTTAAAATTTGTATTTATTTTATAAAAAAATTTAATTTATTTTCTTGAATATTTTGAATATATATATTTTTTTAATAAACATATTATTGGATGGAAGATCAACGGATATTGAAATTATTGGATGGAAGATTAACAAATATTGAATCTGAAGGACGTCCTTTTTATTTCTCTCCGCACTTTAGGTGTTTTTCCCTTTCTCATTTTCTACTTAATTTTTATATTAATAGATTTATTTATTCATTTTCATTGTTTTTATATATTAATGCTAAACTATATTTTCAATAGATTATTTTTGTACTCTAAGCTTGTCTTTTTATTTTTATTCATTTTATTTCAATCATTTAATTCAATTTATTCTTAATAAGTAGTCTTTTATATGCCTTCCTCCACTCTTTTCTTTTATTCTTGGTTGAAATGATATAGTATTACCATTCTTAAAAAATATATGTTTTATTTTTTTATTTTCGTTAAAAATTATATTTATTTTATAAAGTTTTTAGATTTATTTTCTTGAATATTTATTTATTTATTTATTCATGTTTTCATTTATATTCTCTTTTTTTATTGTTTTTTTTTTATATTGATTTATTTATTTGAAATAAGATAATATTTGTTATTAAATAATATATATATATATTTTTATAGTAATTTATTTAGTGGAAATAAGATAACATTTGTTTAAATTTTTTTTAATGAAAATCACATCAAAGTAGATTTTGTCGACGTGTTTCCAATCAACCTGTGATTTATCATTAGGACAACATGAGAAATATGATATAGGACTCACTTTAAATATATAAGGAAGGCTCCAACTAGTCGTTGTAAAGTAACGACTAATTTGACTAGAATAAGAATAAAAAATTAAATAACAATTGTATTATTTTTTCTTTATTCAATTATTTATTTATTATTTATTTATTTATTATTTAATAATTATATGTTATATAATTTGAATATAATATAATATTTTTATTTTCTCACCTAATAATTGATTTAATTATATGTCATATAATTAGAATTCATTAGAATTCATTAATAATTATAAGCTATATAATTTTAATATATTATTATTTACTTTACTTAATAGGTCATTTTAATAAGTTAAAACATAATATCTAGAAAAGTTTTTAATAAAAAATAAATAAATATATTAAAAAATATAAAGACCGGAAAGGGAGAAATAAATCGAGGGCCAGAGGAGAGTAAAAGGCAAGAGGGAGAACCGAGGAGATGAAAACTAATGACTAAGAGTGAAGGGCAAGAATCCAATATCTGCTAACATTCCACCCATTATCCCTATTAAGGTTTACCGACCTCTTTTTTATTTCTAAGGCTTCCCTCAACTTTCAGTGGTGGAAATGGTCAATCCTCGCAATAACCTTAGCATCTTCAATGCAAATGTGATGTTGTGATAGAAGAATGTTATTCACCACCTATTAATTGGAGGTTGTGATAGAAGAATGTTATTCCCCACCTGGCCAATTATTGTAGGCTATGAATTGGGTGTGTTGTGGGTTAATGGTAATGTGTTAGCCTACCATTCCTAATTATTGGGTGCACCCCAGGTGATCATCTCAATAAAAATCCTCTCACCATTGGCATCCAATTAACAAGAATGCATGTTCATCTAAATTTTTACTGGCCTAATGCTCCTGCACCCTTTCCTCCCATCCAAAAAACCCCTCATCACTAGCATGATGCTCTTGCTCATAGCTTCATGGGTAGAACCTTTTCATTGTCAGTCTACTTTCTAAATTTATTTCTCTTAGTTGAAGGGAGAACACCAACAGAAGGGATAGAAAATAGAAAACTATCCCCAACAATTTGGTTTTGATGGCACATAATACTAACTCTGGATACCTCATAAGATAGGCCAGGGGAAAAAGTTCATAAGGGTGGGTTACAACTAATTACATAATGTTTCCTCAACCTTCAAGCCCCTCCGCACCATCCAAAGTTCGCTTAGATCGGTTAAGGACCCGATTTTCCCTAAGGATGGTAAGGGTGTTTACTTGATTTTGTGCTCCTGTGGGACGCTTTACATCGGTGAAATTGGTCGATCCATTAGTCAAAGAATTCATGAACATGTCGTTGACCTTAAACACCAGCATAGATCCATCTAAAACACAGATCTAAGATGAGCCGAGAGGGACCAAATTTCCTTTGTTGCAAACTTATTTTAGTGTGCAAAAAACAATGTGTAATTTTTTACTCTTTAAATTGCATTTTTGAATGTTATAAAGATTACATAAGATGTGTATTGAGGCATTTTATATTAATTCATGTTAAAATAGCTTATTCATAACTCACATTGGATTTTTTATCTCTGTAAAATTATACTATTTAAGATAGACATCGAAATATTGTATTTATTACTTGAAGAGCGAAAGTTAAATATCAACAACTAGTTAATTGTTTTCTTTTGTTGCAACAAAAAATAATGTGTAATTTTTTACTATTTAAATTGCATTTTTAATTGTTATAGAGATTATATAACACATCTATTGAGCCATTTTATATTAATTTGTATTAAAATATTTTATTCATTACTCACATTCAATATTTTATTTTATACGACATTAAAACAGACACATATTGTCTACTATATTTGCAGGGTTGGGATCGGGGTTGGATCTAGTGTAATAGAATTTCTTGGGAGCCAGAATGTTTATTGTGTAAATACCCACAACCTTTAAACTTAATCTTAAAGTAGAAAAGATATGTTTAAAAAATCTTCCTCCAAGATTAAACTTAAAACTGGAGAGTGGTTAGTTCCCCAGTATGGTCACTAGTATGTTATCACCCTAGTAATTCTTAGGTCTTGGGATTTTGGTTTATAGTTAAAGAAAACCAGGGGTAACCAAGAACCTCTTTTAGAATTCAGGATCTAGCCTTCCTGAGTTCTGGAGAGGGATCTCTCCTTAAGATTTAGCTTTGTTTTGTAGTGGATTTTAGGCTAGCTATGAGTGGACAATTTGGTTTGATTTTTTGAATGTTGGTAGGAATAAAGGACTACAAGGGAAACCATATAAAAATCTACCTAACCATTAGGCAATGGAGTCAAATTTATAGCAAACAAGACTAGAAAACAAAGGTCAAAAGAGAAAATATACTAAGGGCAAGATAGATGATCTTCAGAGGGTTTAAAAAGACTATTTTGATGAAGTGGTATGATCTAGACTAAGGGCAGTTAAGAATCCTTAGATCACAAAAAAGGAAGAGGGAAATTGAGGTCAAACGGGACTAAAGAGCAATTAAGAATTCTAAAGTCTGGAAATCAGCAGAAAACATAAACATGAAAACTAGTAAAAACAGAGAGCTTTTTACACTAATTTTGTAATACCTTTCCTAGTTATTCATTTAAGATGGAAAATAACACAAGATGTATGAATGAAACAAAAAAGAAATAAACAATGAAAACGGGAAGATACAATACTTATATGATCAACACAAGGATCATTAGTTATGATTTCTATTTGCTTCAGTTTCCAGCCTGCTGCTTCAACTTAACTCACATAAAATCCCAATGTTTCAACAAAAAAAGTCTATAGTAGTCTTGATAATTTTATTCCACACCAAAATACTTCGAAAGATGAAGTATTTATAAAAATAAATTGCTTACAAAATATCTCAAAAGTTTGAGAGAACATCTCAAGAAAAAATAGGAATTATTACATAAGAAGAGGGACAACTACAAAACAGATGGGCAAGCTGTCCTCTTTTACAAGAAAAATTGAACAGTTTATCTATTCAAACTGATTTTTTGTTTAACTGGAAGTATTGTTGGCACTTGGGACATTATCTTGTGGAAGATAACTTGTAGTATACACTTCCTCTTTCACTTTCTGCTCTGATTCTCTTTTACTCTGCTTTCTTTCACTGTTTACTGCTGTAAATTAAAAATAACCAGCAGTAACATCTTTTTACTGATACATTTTGACCACTGATACTCTTTAATCATTGTTTTTTCATCTTGATATACTTTGACTGCAAACATTCATAGTAAATCAGTGAATTCCTGCCATTGTTCTGCACTGGGAATTCTCATGCTTTTTAGCTTCCTGTAACTTTTATCTGCCTCTATATACTTTGCAAAATTGGGCTTAACCATGAAAATATGTTTGATCTCATTTTGAAAAAAGAACAATTTTTCAAAATATTCCAAAATGACTTTTCCAGTAGGAGACCCTTGAGGTAAAGGTTTGTTGACCTGCTCTTTGGCATATGCCTTGATTTTGTTATCATAATCTTTTTGTGGCATCAACTTTTCATTCAATGCATGAATATCTGGTAAGCCTGCTTCTGATAATACTGTGTATTTGGCCCAAAATATTGTGATTTCCAAGTTCATATCTTTGCACCTGTCCTCCAAATTATTCATCATGTTTTTTTTATTCAGGACCTTTTTGATTTGGAGTATACTTTCAATTCTATCTTGAATTTTTAACTCTTCAAGTTCCTCTCTTTGTTTTCTATTCAAAAATGTGATAAGCCTCAAGGCTTGAGCAAGCTTGTTAGCTAATTCTTCTTTTGTCTTCTGTATTTCTATCTGTGCTGCTTTTAAGTAACTCTTTTTGCTCATAAATGATTTGAATTGAGGGCCATTGTAAATGTATGCCTTGGATGATGTTGTTCCAAAGATCATTTTTTATATAAGATACCTACTCAGTAAGATTTACCTATTGTTGAAGAATCTTAACCTGTTCCTGCAATCTGTTGGCCCTTTGCTCATGTCCTTTGGAAGTGATTAAGGCATCTCTGTTAGATGTTTCAAGAGTTTTGATGGTGCCTTTTAAGTTGATTGTCTCTTTATATTTTATAGACATGTCTTCCATAGCCTTGAATATGGCAGTTGTTTCTCCTGTTGGATTTACCTGTGATGTTGATGAAGAAGTGGCAGAGAGTTTTTTAGAAGTAATTGACACTGTAGTTGCCAATACTCCTTTCGGTGCCAAATGTTTTGCCAATGTTGAGGGAACAACTGTACTTACAGTTGGAATAAATGTAGGAATGGAAACTTGCTGAGCTTTCTTCAAACTTTCATTTTCTTGTATTAAAGATTCTATTTGGTTTTCCATCTCTTTTATCTGGGCTGTCATTTTCAAAACAAGTTGCATAGTTTCCTCGTTCTCTGTCTTTTCCTGAAGGGTTTATTTTTCCTGAGGGTGCTCACTCTATGGCAATTTAAGCTGCTTTATTAAGGCTGCAATATCATCATTATTCTGCCTTGTCAATTTCCTAGCAACTTTAGTGTTAGAAGGATTTTCTCCTGCTTCAATTACCAAATCTTCTAAGGATTTTATTCTCAAATCCTTGCCATGTAAAGATGTTTTATCCAACTTCATTTGAGTTTGCAAGTTGGATACAGTCTTTTGGAACATGGTAACACTCATTGTTTTGCTTACTACCTTTGAATATAACATTTCCGATGCACTCCTGTGGAACTCTATTTGATCTAGTTCATGAATAGTATCAGCATTTACTGCAAATTCTATCTTTCTGTAGTCTGAGGCTGATTTTGGATCTACCACCACTGGTTGGAGAAAATACATGATCATTTTTTTGGTTGAGTAATCAAATGTTGTTACTAGTATGTCCTTATCTCCTGGATTTTCCTTCAAATATTTAGAATAAACTTCATTCTTGATTTCTTCATTCTTCTCCATGATTTGCTTGAACCTCTTTTGAATGTCAGAATCAGTTTCTTCAGTTCTTTTAGAAGAAGAGGGAGCTTATGTATCCATTTTCATTTCAACCATCTCTTTTCCTTTACCCTGTGCTTGTATCTGTTCATTTTGAATTTCCCTGAGTGTCTCATTCACAATCATGGTGGCTTCATCATCTGTTTGTTGCTCATTAGTATCATCCACATCTATGACTCCTTCTTTTTCTAGAGTATTCATTTTGGCCTTTTTGTTGTAGACTATTTTAAATTTGTTTTCAATGATTGTCTCGGCCAAATATCCATTTTCTTTCCTCGGTATTTTTTTGGATGCAGGTCATGTTGATATGGCGGGAGTGGTTTTTTGTTTTAAAGCAAAAACCGGTAATGGTTTTCGTATTGCTTTTGAATGGTAAGTGGTTTTTAGCTTTAGCAATGCAATCCAATATATTTCAGACACGTAGCGGGTGGCGGTTTCACAAAATAACTTTTTTGGCAAATTTTTTTGAGAACTTTTCTCGATCACTGGGATGTACACTATCGGATGTGGTGGAGTGGAGCAAACGGTCGAGATTTGATTGAAAGCTACGGGGTAAATGCAGTGGGGCCGGGGCTTTAAATATTAGTCGTAGATCTGGTGAGTGAAGATCTATGGTTGAATTTTAACCTGATGAGGAGTGGTGGGGAAGGGGGTATATGTTATCAGGTTTATATGTGGACCGTTAGATTAGAGGGATGCTTGAAGATTGGATGGCTAATACTTAATGCGATGGGGGAAAGATAGGGGGCTGGGATTATTCATCGCGTTCGATGAGAACCATCGGATCAATGGGATGAGGAGATCGGATGGTCAATATTAAATCCGAAGGCGATGAGGGGTTTTAGCAAGAGTTATATATACAAAGGCTTTATACATGGAATAAAGTGGACGGGGAGGGGTTTAAAAAGGGTTTAAACCAAGGTTACAACTGTGGTAAAGGAATATTTATCAGGAAAGTAGAAAAGGTTAAGGTTTTAACCTTGGGGTTAAGGGTAATCGGGGCAGGGGATGTATTAAACAGAGGGATGGGTTTTGCGAAGTTTGGTTTAAATTAAACTTCGGGAATTTTTTTATTTTTGTTTTAAACATATATGAAACATGTTTAATGCTTTTTTGTGTATTTTATTATATAGTTTCAGATTTTTCAAAGGTATAAAACTATAGGGGAGAGGGGAAATATTTTTATGGGTAGTTTTGTGTCAAAGAGGTAACCTCGGGATGTTTTTAAACATGTGCTTAATATCTTTGAAACAAAAGTATATATTAAATGGGTTTTTGAGATATTAAATAAAAGGGAACTATATTAATAGGACTAGGATAATTAATAAGGAGTTAATAAAATATGTTAGGTGTTAATATGGAAAGGGAAAAGTGAATACTCAAAACATACAATTATAACCAATAAAAGTGAAGATCAAAGAAAAACTTGCATTTTATGATAATTTCATTACTTCTACTTAGGATAAAATGTCATTTTGAGGGTTTTATACTTCATGAAATGTGGGGAATTAATCAAATGGGGATTAGAGTATCATTAAGTAAAATGAAGTTTTTACTTATGATTTTTCATGGAAATGAATGCATGAATGGAAAATGATGTGTTTTGTGGGATTAATACAGACATTTAACATTTTCAACTAATCATCCATAGAGCCTTGGGTCCGGTCCCAACAGAAGTCAAGGAAATGCCTTAAGCCTTTCTGACTGATAATTTAGAATGATAAATGGCTATAGGGTAGGGAAGTTAGTAAGCAGCCCTGGTGAATAATATTTACAATGATGCTTCTCACCTTCATCTACCTACCCAATTTTAACTGCTAACATTTTTTCTTCCATTTTGATTAGGTGCATTTGTGCTAGCAACCTTTACAACATTTATTCTTTCTGAAAGCAATAAAACTATCTAATTCTACACTTATTTCATCCATGAATCCATATTAAACTGTTGGATTCACTTATTCTCTACCTAACTACTGAATTGTCATGATTAAACTGTATGAAAATTCTTTATTCTCTATCTACAACAAGTGAAATTGAAACATGACAAGTCAAGATTAAACGGTTTAACTCATAAAAAATTATGGCATTTATTGACACTCTGCCATAATCAACTGTAAAAGGTAAAAGTAGTGGCATTTAGACTTGCACACTTTCATGTTTTATTCATTTTTTTCTTTTGGGGTCTATTATTTTTTCTAAGTCCTTTGATTGTTCTTTTAGGACTTTTTACCCTCTTTTTTGATTTTTTGATTTTTTTTTAATTTTTTATTTTTTACAAAATATGGGAATACAACTTGCAGAAGGCACAGTATGTACATATTTACAAGATTACCATCGTTCAAGTCAAAATTATGAATCCTATATTTATAGGTCACTAACATCGGCTTCACTTGGGGATGGCATTTCCTGGTAGAATGTCAAGAACTCTAAGATCAGTAGCCTTCATCTTTAACTTTGGTGATCCTGTAATTGTCTCCTGTTTTCTGCAAAAATTCATATTTATGACATATTATACTGCAAAGCTTAGGGCCTTCTCTTCGGGCTTCAACTTTGTAGATAAAATCTCCAATCCAATCTACACACTTGCAATGAATATTTACAATGATAAAGTAAGTCAATCTAACTGTTGAGTGACTCTGAAGAATAGTAGTGTTTCAACATCCTACCATTCACTGGTCCTTCTTGAAGTTCAGTTCCATCCAAATTCCTGATAAAAAAGGAATTATTACCTCTGTAACCATAAATCACATAGGGTCCTTGCCACAGAAAGTCAAACTTTCCATGTTTTCCTTTATCTTCCCTTCATGAGTCCCATCTCAAAACTTGATCTCCTATGAAAAATCATCTTCTTTAACCCTTTTATCAAAAATCTTTTTGATTTTGTCATGTAAAACTTGTGATTTTTCATAAACTTCTTCCCTAGTTTGTTGGAGATGTATGGTTTCATTGATTCTTCGTTTAATATCATTTGTTTCCACCTGTGATTCCTGGATAATATTCATGACTGAAAGACGCAAGGAAGAAGGGAAAATTGCATCTGTTCCATAAACAATCTGATAAGGTGAAGTTCCAGTAGACTTTTTTGTGGTAAGTCTATCAGCCCATAGGGCATAGACTGGCTTTTTGTTCCATGTATTTTTGTTGTCTTGGAGTAATTTTTTGATGATATTGATTAAGCTTTTGTTTGATGATTCAACTAAACCATTACCTTGGGGATAATATGTTGTGGAATGACCTAAGGTAATATGGTATTTATGACAGAAAGAAATCATTTTCCTGGATTTGAATGCTGCTGCATTGTCAGTAATAATCTTATGTGGGCATCCAAATCTCGATAAAATATTACTTTCCATAAATGAGATTATAACTGAATCAGTGGCTTTCATAGTAGGAATGGCTTCTATCCACTTGGTAAAGTAATATGTAGCAGTTAAAATCCATTTATGTTGGCCTGAAGAGGGAGGATGGATTTCACCAATGAAGTCTAATCCCCATAGTTGAAATGGTTTCTCAGTTGATATAGGCTTAAGAGGTAAAGGAAATAGTTTCTTTTTCCCTTCAAAAATTTGGCATTTGTGGCAAGAGGTGAAAAAAATTTTAACATCGGAAAATAAATTTAGTCAGTAAAAACTAGCTCTCAGTGTTTTGTCAGTTGTACTCTTCCAGTATAGGTGGCCTCCACAGTCACCTACATGAAATTCCTCAAGAATTTTGTTAGCCTCAAATTTTAATAAACAATTTAGTAAAATCCCAGTATTTTCTTTCTAGTAAAGTGCATTGTTTAAGATACAAAACCTCATTTATTTCTGTTTGATGAATCTTGCCTTGGTTTTAGTTAGCCTAGGAGGAGCTTGTAAATGTGTTAGTACAAAGATAATATCAGAGTACCATGGTGAGTCTAGATAGGCCTCACTGATCAATGGAGTCGCCATCTCCTCCTGGTCATTTGTTTGTGCAATGAAATTAATATCTAAAGCATTGCAATTTGATTCAGCCATCAATCTGGCTAAACCCTGTCCTTTAATGAGCTTAGTTGGTTTGATTTCCAGATCGTACTCAAGGATAGTGGCTATCCACTTTCCTCTCCTACCATCAGGTCCATCTTGTGTCAAAATATCTTTAATTATTGCATTAGGGACATATGCAATGATGTGTGAATGCAGAATGTAAACTCTGAAATCCTTGATGGATTTAACCAGGGCCAAAGCCTGTTTTTCCATTATATTATATTTCAGAGGTGCATCTTTGAGGACTTTACTAAAGAATGCAATTGGTTGTTCAAAACCTTGATTGTTTTTCTGCTATGGTGTGTTCAGATGCAAAGGAAAATATTATGAAATCTTTTGTATAATCTGGGCTAATGAGGACTGGTGCTTTTGTCAAGGATTGCTTTATGGATTCGAAAGATTGTTTGGCTTTTATTGTCTATTTTATTGCAGAGTCCTTTTTAAGCATATTGTTGAGATATTTTATGATTTCAGCTAGATTAGAGATAAATCTTCTTAGAAAATTGATTTTACCCAAGAATGCTTGAAGTTCCTTTATGTTTCTTGGTGGTTGAATGTTCAAAATAGCTTCAATTCTTGCAGGGTCTATTCTAATGCCTTCTTTGGAGATTATGTGACCTAACAGTTTTCCTTCTTCTAGTCTGAAAAGAGTCTTTTTAGGATTAAGGGATATACCATATTTTCTACACTTGATAAAGACTTGTCTCAGTGATCTAAGTGTTCATAATTTTTTTTTGAAAAGAAAGTAATATCATCAAGATAAATAACTAAAAATTCATGGATCTCTTCAGCAAAGGAAATATTCATTGCTCTCTGAAAAGTAGCTCCTGCATTTTTCAATCCAAAAGGCATTTTCACATACATGAAAGTGCCCCAAGGAGTAGTAAATGAAGTTTTAGCTTGATCATATCTATGAACTAGAATTTAATTATAACCAGAGAAACCATCTAGTAAAGAAATTCTTGAAGAACCTTCCACCCTCTGCAAAATATGATCCATTTTAGGCAAGGTGTAATTGTCTTTCAAGGAAGCTTTATTGAGATTTCTAAAGTCTATACACAATCGAAATTCTCCTGTTTTCTTTCTGGTGGGCACTAAATTAGATACCCAGTCAGAATACCTAACTGGTGTAATTATTTGTGCATCAAACATTCTTTTAACTTCTTTTTCGATTAAAGGTAACAAAATTGGATTAATCCTTCTTAGTTTTTGTTGAAAAGGTTTTTTATTTTCTTTCAAAGGAATTTTATGTTGAATTATGTCTTTGTTGTAAGTTTTCAAATCTTCATAACTCCATGTAAAAACATCCTGATATTCTTTCAAAAGTTCTATGTATTTGACCTTTTCTTCTGATGACAAGGATTTTGATAGTTTGATCATTTTTGGTTTTTTATTTGTCCCTTAGTTATACTCTTCTATATCAGACTTGACTGGTTCCATTTTTGGCCTTTTGGGCACATCATTGGAATCAAACAAATCTTCTAGGGGAGTTAAATCTCTGGGTAAAATGTTATGCTTTAAATCAATCAAATCTGGTTCATCTTCCATCATTTCCTCTATATCTACTTTTTCCAATTCATCTATGTCACTCTGAGTAAACATAGTAGGTCTATCAAAATTATGTACATATAAATTATCTAAATCATCTATTTCACAAAAAATTGAATCTATGTTACAAGGTGAATCTATAGTACAGTCATTATCAATTTGACAATTTTGAAACTCTCGCTCATTGTTAAAAAAGTGATAAATTTGTTCATCTTCTGAGAAAATTTGCCAGTATTTTACGTTATCTGGGACAATAGGTCTGTGTTTGATTTCAGCTGTGTATTTTTGTAATGGTGAAAATGGAAATTTGAAAGTGCTGGTAAAGGTTGCTAAACAATGGGCCTGCATACTCTGTTTTCTAGGGATGATAGCAAACTTTCTTTCTAACAAATCTTCAACCAAATCATGTGTTGTGTCCCTGTATCTGGCCAGTCTAGGATTGTGAACTGAGTATTCTGCGTTTATTTTCTTGATAACTAGCTCTGAATCTCCCATAACTAGTATTCGTTGCCCTTCCAATTTCTAATGATTTGAAGACCTAAGATTAAAGCCTCACATTCAGCCATGTTATTAGTAAATTTGAAATTCAATCTAAAGGCATGTCCTTGGGAATGGCTTGTTTCAATATTGGTAATCCATACACCAGCTCTAGCTCCTAATTTATTCACTGATCCATCAAAATCTAAATGCCATAAAGCCTCATGACCAATGTAATCATCCATTATTTTAAGCTTCTTATCAGTGATTTTAGTTTGGCTATTATTATGATCAGAGTTACTGAGAATAAAGGAATCAAGATCAGTAGGAGTTGAATAGATTGGATAATTGGTAGGTCTGTTAGCAGTACTGATAATAAACTTCATTAAGGTTTCTCTGTAAAGCTTTTTGGGCTGTCCAAATACCGAGATAGTGGCATAACTCATGTCAAGTTGTAGAGATCCTTGCAATTTTGCTCCCCATGAGCGAGAAAGAAGCATGCCATATTTTGGTGGGATATCAGCTACCACAACATCCATGAGCATGCTTTTACCAAGATATTGGACTAAGTTTACACACAGGTCTTTAATCAATCCTATGCATTGGACTTTGGATTAATAAAATGAAAACAGGTCTTTATATGGTCGGGTTATGTCTAGATTCAGGGTTTCTATTATTACTCTGGGCATTAAGTTATGGGAAGCTCCAATATCTAGCATAGAATTGTGTAATATCTAATCATGTACAGTAAGACTTAAATAAAATGGAGGTACTGACGCATCTGAATGCTTACCATCTACATTTGGACCAAAGATTAATTCAGGTCTATCATCACTCATATTAATTGTATCTTCATTCTCATTTATATTCGATGTTTCAGTAATAATAGATCTATACAAGTCATTTTTAGCCAGTTCAACTAAGGGAACATCTATCCTTAACTTGGATATTTCAGATTGCATATTAAATGTTGACTGAGATTTGATTGCTTGAATTATTTCATCTTTTGGAACTGTGGTTTGGGATGATTTTTCTTGTGTGTCAACAGTTTTACCTTTGGCTTGAGGTTTTCTTTTGTCTTATGTTTGAGTTTCCTGGTTTCTGCTATCTTTAATTGTTTTTTTAGGAACAGTTTGAGTGTTAGTAGGTTCTTTATCAGATTTGGAATTCTCAGCAGAAGATTTGGGATTTGATGATTTTGAGTCAGTGGGATTCTTTTTTGGGTCAGTAGATGTTGCTGAATTGGTGGTCTTTGTGGTATTAGTGTTTTGGGCATCTTTAGAGGATTGAGCCACCTCATCCATGATATCTACAATCTTTGGACTATGATATTTTTTAGGAATGGGTGGGTTTGAATTTTGTTTATTTTCTCTAGGAAGAATCTGCAAAAATTTTGTTTTAGGAGCATCAATATTCTTTTTGTCTTGGCTTTGCTGGGTTGGTGCATTGCTTTTTATGGTAGGCTCATTGGTTTTCTTGCTCCTAAGGTTATATTGACTGTGAATTTCATTAATTGCGAAATCATAACCTTTCTTATAATCAAAGGATTCACCAGATTCCACTTTGAACTGTTGTAGCTCAAAGAGTTCCTAGTCCTCCTATGTGAGGAAAATTGTGTTGTTTTCATCTATCCCCATTACTATGTTGATGTCTTCCTCATCCTCAACATTGTTTTGTGAACTCTCTGCAAAGTTTTCTTGGAATGGGGATCTTATGTTCTGATCAGGGGAAGGTTCTTTACCTTTCCCAGGATTGTTGTTTTTCCTGTAGTTGGGATTCATGATTTGGGATTGATTCTCCCATTATGGTTTCCTTTCAATGTGGTCTAGTCTCTCAACTAATTTTTCTAATGTTTTTTTAATAAAATCAAACTTACCATCTAAGTTTGAAGCTTCTTCTTTGATAGTAACCCTCCTCTCATTTCTCATTTTGGCTTTTTTGGCAAGGATATTGATTTCTACACCTACACGTTTAATTTCATTTGTTCTAGGGTCTCTGCATATCTTTCTCTAAGTTGGTAGGCCATGTCTACATCAAAATAATCATGGAATTTGAGTAGCATGGAATATGGAGTGGGTTTAAGATCTGCATGAATAGAATTGTAAACATTGTTGTATCTAGTGCAAAAATCTTGGACAAACTCATTGGGGGCTCTTTTAACAGCATCAAACTCTGATAATATTTGCATGGGATTCTTCTTCTTTTCCCATTTATTTAGGAAGGCTCTATGTAATGCAGCAAGGTCTGTTATACTACCAGCACCTAAACTTCTAAACCATGTTTTTACTTCTCCAGTTAAGCTTTGTGCAAATAACCTCATTCTGAAATCAAACTCATCTATCTCATAAATTTCCCAAAAATCATTCATTCTAGTGATATGTTGTTGTGCAGTGATTTGTGAAAAATTATCAAACAATGGGATATCATTTTGGTAATTTTGGGGCATGTCATGGATTTTTTTAAGTAAGACCAAGGGAGCATATCTGGATGCCATAGCTTGGATTTTTGCTAAACTGGGAGGTACAATAGTAGTGGAAGGGATAGTGCTGGTTACAACAATGGATGTACTTGAAGAGCTTGGAAAAGGAGATGAAAAAGAAGTGGTATGGCTAGAGCTTATGATGGTGGTTGTAATTGATTTAGTGAATGATGGAAATACTACTTTAGGCTGCACCGGCAGCTCAGGGATGAATGGTTGTGGATGAAATAGTAGTGTATTGAGGATATGATGAATATATGATCCTAGGCTGCAAAGGCAACTCAAGACTAATAGGCTCTAGGGGTGAACTGATAGTGGAATCTGTAAATGAAGTGGCAGCATACAGAGTAGAATCTGCTGCTGGGAAGATGGTGGTATATAATTGAGAAACTGGAGGTTTAAATTGAGACAAAAATTGGCTAACTTATAGCTTCATCAATGTCTTTAACTTTTGTGACACTTATCCTTTTTACTGGACTTTGACTTTCAGTTTTATCTGATTTAATAGGTGTTGAAATGACTTTCTGCTTTTCATTCACAAAGGAAGTAAAAACAGGATCTAAAACAATTTCCTTTCAATCAGTTTCAGACTTGGTTCTAAATAAATATTTTTCAAACTTCAAATCAAATTCAATATCTGATAAGCTTATTAATTCTTTGGGTAAAGAATCATCTCTTTTCAAGGATACTTCAGTTTCTGAACTAATAGTTTGTTTTTTCTTTTTTCCTATCTAGTCTGGATTGTCTACTATAATTGCAGGGTTGAGATCGGGGTTGGATCTAGTATAATAGACTTTCTTGGGAGCCAGAATGTTTATTGTGTAAATACCCACAACCTTTAAACTTAATCTTAAAGTAGAAAAGATATGTTTAAAAGATCTTCCTCCAAGATTAAACTTAAAACTGGAGAGTGGTTAGTTCCCCAGTATGGTCGCCAGTATGTTATCACCCTAGTAATTCTTAGGTCGTGGGATTTTGGTTTATAGTTAAAGAAAACCAAGGGTAACCAAGAACCTCTTTTAGAATTCAGGATCTAGCCTTCCTGAGTTCTGGAGTGGGATCTCTCCTTAAGATTTAGCTTTGTTTTGTTGTGGATTTTAGGCTAGCTATGAGTGGACAATTTGGTTTGATTTTTTGAATGTTGGTAGGAATAAAGGACTACAAGGAAAACCATAGAAATATCTACCTAACCATTGGGCAATGGAGTCAAATTTATAGCAAACAAGACTAGAAAACTAAGGTCAAAAGAGAAAATATACTAAGGGCGAGATAGATGATCTTTAGAGGGTTTAAAAAGGCTATTTTGATGAAGTGGTATGATCTAGACTAAGGGCAGTTAAGAATCCTTAGATCACAGAAAAGGAAGAGGGAAATTGAGGTTAAACGATACTAAAAAGAAATTAAGAATTCTAAAGTCTGGAAATCAACAGAAAACATAAACATGAAAACTAGTAAAAACAGAGAGCTTTTTACACTGATTCTGTAATACATTTCCTAGTTATTCATTTAATATGGAAAATAACACAAGATGTATGAATGAAACTTAAAGAAATAAACAATGAAAACTAGAAGATACAATACTCATCTGATCAACACGAGGATCATTAGTTATGATGTCTATTTGCTTCAGTTTCCAACCTGCTGCTTCAAATTAACTCATATAAAATCCCAATGTTTCAACAAAAAAAGTCTATAGTAGTCTTGATAATTTTATTCCACACCAAAATACTTCGAAAGATGAAGCATTTATATAAATAAATTGCTTACAAAATATCTCAAAATTTTGAGAGAATATCTCAAGAAAAAATAGGAATTATTACATAAGAAGAGGGATAGCTACAAAATAGATGGGCAAGTTGTCCTCTTTTACAAGAAAAATAGAACAGTTGATCTATTCAAACTGATTTTTTGTTTAGCTGGAGGTATTGCTGGCACTTGGGACATTATCTTGTGGAAGATAACTTGTAGTATACACTTCCTCTTTCACTTTCTGCTCTTATGCTCTTTTACTCTTCTTTATTTCACTGTTTACTACTGTAAATTAAAATAACCAGCAGTAACATCTTGTTTTTAATGATACACTTTGATCACTGATACTCTTTAATCACTGATTTTTCATCTTGATATACCTTGACTGCAAACTTTCATAGTAAATCAGTGAATTCCTGCCATTGTTCTACACTGGGAATTCTCATGCTTTTTAGCTTCCTATAACTTTCATCTGCCTCTGTATACTTTGCAAAATTGGGCTTAACCATGAAAATATGTTTGATCTCATTTTGCAAAAGAGAAATTTTTCAAAATATTCCAAAATGACTTTACCAGTAGGAGACCCTTGAGGTAAAGGTTTGTTGACCTGCTCTTTGGCATATGCCCTGATTTTTTTATCATAATCTTTTTGTGGCATCAAATTTTCATTCAATGCAAAAATATCTGGTAAGCATGCTTCTGATAATACTGTGTATTTGGCCCAAAATCTTGTGATTGCCAAGTTCATATCTTTGCACATGTCCTCCAAATTATTCATCATGTTTCTTTTACTCATGACTTTTTTGATTTGGAGTATACTTTCAGTTATATCCTGAATTTTTAACTCTTCAAGTTCCTCTCTGTGTTTGCTATTCAAAAATGTGATAAGCCTCAAGGCTTGAGCAGGCTTGTGAGCTAATTCTTCTTTTTTCTTTTGTATTTTTATATGTGCTGCTTTAAGTAAATCTTTTTTGCTCATAAATAATTTGAATTGAGGGCCATTGTAAATGTATGCCCTGGATGATGTTGTTCCAAAGATAATTTTTTATATAAAATACTTGCTCAGTAAGATTTACCTGTTTTTGAAGAATCTTAACCTGTTCCTACAATCTGTTGGCCCTTTTCTCATGTCCTTTGGAAGTGATTAAGGCATCTCTGTTAGATGTTTCAAGATTTTTGATGGTGCCTTTTAAGTTGATTATCTCTTTATCTTTTATAGACATGTCTTCCATAGCCTTGACTATGGCAGTTCTTTCTCCTATTGGATTTACCTATGATGTTGATGAAGAAGTGGTAGAGATGTCTTTAGAAGTAATTGACACTGCGGTTTCCAATACTCCTTTCAGTGCCAAATGTTCTGCCAATGTTGAGGGAACAGTTGTACTTACAGTTGGAATAAATGTAGGAATGGAAACTTGCTGAGATTTCTTCAAACTTTTATTTTCTTGAATTAAAGATTCTATTTGGTTTTCCATCTCTTTTATCTGGGCTATCATTTTCAAAACAAGTTGCATAGTTTCCTCTTTCTCTGTCTTTTCCTGAAGGATTTCTTTTGCCTGAGGGTGCTCACTCTGTGGCAATTTAAGCTGTTTTTTTAAGGCTGCAATATCATCATTCTTTTCCCTTGTCAATTTTCTAGCAACTTCAATGTTAGAAGGATCTGCTCCTACTTCAATTACCAAATCTTATAAGGATTTTATTTTCAAATCCTTGGCATGTAAAGATGTTTTATCCAACTTCATTTGAGTTTGCAAGTTGGATACAGTCTTGTGGGGCATGGTAGCACTCATTGTTTTGCTTACTACCTTTGAATATAACATTTCGAATGCACTCCTATGGAACTCTATTTGATATAGTTTATGAATAGTATCAACATTTACTGCAAATTCTGTCTTTCTGTAGTCTGAGGCTGATTTTGGATCTGCCACCACTGGTTGGAGAAATGACATGATCATTTTGTTGGTTGAGTAATCAAATGTTGTTACTAGTCTGGCCTTATCTCTTGTATTTTCCTTCAGAAGTTTAGAATAAACTTCATTCTTGATTTCTTCATTCTTCTCCCCGATTTGCTTGAACCTCTTCTGAATATCAGAATCAGTTTCTTCAGTTGTTTTAGAAGAAGAGGGAGCTTCTATATCCATTTCCATTTCAACCATCTCTTTGACTTTACCCTATGCTTGTATCTATTCGTTTTGAATTTACCTGAGTGTCTCATTCACAATCATGGTGGCTTCATCATCTGTTTGTTGCTCATTAGTATCATCCACATCTATGACTCCTTCTTTTTCTAGAGTAGTCATTTTGGCATTTTTGTTGTAGACTGTTTTAAATTTGTTTTCAATGATTATCTCGGACAAATATCCTTTTTCTTTCCTTGGTATTTTGTTGGATGCAGGTCACGTTGATATGGCGGGAGTGGTATTTTGTTTGAAAGAAAAAAATGGTAATGGTTTTCGCATTGCTTTCAAATGTTAAGTGGTTTTTAGCTTTAGCAATGCGATCGAATATATTTCAGACACGTAGCGGGCGACGGTTTCACAAAACAAGTTTTTTCGCAAATTTTTTTGAGAACTTTGCTCGATCACTTTAAAAATGCGATATGGGATATGTGCCATCGGATGTGGCGAAGTGGAGCGAACGGTCGGGATTTGATTGAAAGTTGTATGGTAAATGCAGTGGGGCCGGGGCTTTAAATATTAGTTGTAGATCTGGTGAGTGAAGATCTACGGTTGAAGTTTAACCCGATGAGGAGTGGTGGGGACGGGGGTATATGTTATTGGGTTTAGATGTGGACCGTTAGATTAGAGGGATGCTTGAAGATCGGACAGCTAATACTCAATGCAATGGGGGAAAGATAGTGGGCTGGGGATTATTCATCGCATTCGATGAGAATCGTCGGATCAATGGGATGAGGAGATCGGATGGTCAATATTAAATCCGAAGGCGATGAAGGGTTTTAGCAAGAGTTATATATACAAAGGCTTTATACATGGAATAAAGTGGACGGGGAGGGTTTTAAACCAAGGTTACAACTATGGTAAAGGAATATTTATCGGGAAAGTAGAAAAGGTTAAGGTTTTAACCTTGGGGTTAAGGGTAATCGAGGAAGGGGATGTATTAAACAGGGGGTTGAGTTTTGCGAAGTTTGGTTTAAATTAAACTTCGGGAATTTTTTTATTTTTGTTTTAAACATAAATGAAACATGTTTAATGTTTTTTTGTGTATTTTATTATATAGTTTCAAATTTGTCAAAGGTCTAAAACTATAGGGGAGAGGGAAATATTTTATAGGTAGTTTTGTGTCAAAGGGGTAACTTCGGGATGTTTTTCAACATGTGCTTAATATCTTTGACACAAAAGTATATATTAAATGGGTTTTTGGGATATTAAATAAAAGGGAACTATATTAATATGGAAAAGGGAAAAGTGAATACTGAAAACATACAATTATAACCAATAAAAGTGAAGATCAACGTAAAACTTGCATTTTATGATAATTTCATCACTTCTACTTAGGATAAAATGTCATTTTGAGGCTTTATACTTCATGAAATGTGGATAATTAATCAAATGGGGATTAGAGTATCATTAAGTAAAATGAGTTTTTTTACTTACGATTTTTCATGGAAATGAATGCATGAATGGAAAATGATGTGTTTTGTGGAATTAATACAGACATTTAACATTTTCAACTAATCAGCCATAGAGCCTTGGGTTCGGTCCCAACAGAAGTCAAGGAAATTCCTTGAGCCTTTCTGACTGATAGTTTAGAATGATAAATGGTTATAGGGAAGGAAAGTTAGTTATTAGCAGCCCTGGTGAACAATATTTACAATGATGCTTCTCACCTTCTTCTACCTACCCAATTTTAACTGCTAACATTTTTTCTTCCATTTCGATTAGGTGCATTTGTGCTAGCAACCTCTACAACATTTATTCTTTCTGAAAGCAATAAAACTATCTAATTCTACACTTATTTCATCCATGAATCCAGATTAAACTGTTGGATTCACTTATGCTCTACCTAACTACTGAATTGTCATGATTAAACTGTATGACAATTATTTATTCTCTATCTACAAGTGAAATTGAAACATGACAAGTCAAGATTAAACGTTTTAACTCATCATGGATTATGGAATTTATTGACACTCTGCCATAATCAACTGTAAAAGGTAAAAGTAGTGGCATTTAGACTTGCACACTTTCATGTTTTATTCATTTTTTTTCTTTTGGGGTCTATTATTTTTTCTAAGTCCTTTGATTGTTCTTTTAGGACTTTTTACCCTCTTTTTTTATTTTTTTATTTTTTTTATTTTTTATTTTTTACAAAATATGGGAATACAACTTGCAGAAGGCAAAGTATGTACATATTTACAAGATTACCATTAGTCAAGTCAAAATTATGAATTTATATTTATAGGTCACTAACAGACGTAAGTTAATTGTTGTGTTAATATATTTTTAATTGTTTATTTATATTGCTTTTTTTTTTGCTTGACATGAGCGAAAATTATTTTTATTATTTTTAGGACGTGACATATTTACATATTTACCTCATACTGAATTGTAGAATGAGCCGCTCAGCTCATTCTCATTTTCTACTTAATTTTTATATTAATAAATTTATTTATTCCATTTTATTATTTTTGTATATTAATACTAAACTATATTTTCAATAGATTATTTTTGTACTCTAGTGAATTTGTCTTTTTATTCTTATTCATTTTATTTCAATCATTGAATTCAATTTATTCATACTAAGGATTCTTGATAAGTAGTCTTTTATATATCTTTTTCCACTCTTTTATTTTATTCTTTGTTGAAATGATATAGTATCACCATTTTAAAAAATTATGTTTTATCTTTTTATTTTCGTTAAAATTTGTATTTATTTTATATTATTTTCTTAAATATTATATATATATATATATAATAAACCAATTATGGGATGGAAGATCAACATTGAAGGTAAGGGACGTCCCTTTTATTTCTCTCCCACTCTTACGTGTTTTTCCCTTTCTCATTTTATGCTTATAAAATTTTATATTAATAGATTTATTTATATATTATATTAATGTTAAACTATAGATTTATTTTAATATTTTTTTTTATATTAATGTTAAACTATATTTTCAGTATATTATTTTTGTACTCTACTAAGTTTGTTTTTTTATTTTTATTCAGTTTATTTCAATCATTAAATTCAGTTTATTCTTAATAAGTTGTCTTTTATACCTTCTTTCACTCTTTTATTTTATTCTTTGTTGAAATCATATAGTATTACCATTTAAAAGAAATATGTTTTATTTTTTTATTTTCGTTAAAAATTTTATTTATTTTATAAAGTGTTTAGATTTATTTTCTTGAAAATCTTGAATATTTATTTTTTTATTTTTTTAATAAATAAATTATCTTTTCATGTTTTCATTTTGATTTCTTTTTCTTTCTTTCTTTTTTTTGTTTTTTTTTAATATTGATTTATTTATTTGAAATAAGATAACATTTGTTATATATATATAGATATTGATAGTGATTTATTTAGTGGAAATAAGATAACATTTGTTTAAAAAAGTAATGAAAATCACAGCAAAGCAGATTTTGTGGACGCATTTAGAACCACCTAGTGTGGTTCATCATTAGGACAAGATGAAAAATATAATCTAGCACTCACTTTAAATAGATAAGAAAGACTCCAACTAAACTAAAATAAGAAATTTAATTAAAAATTAAATAACAGTTGTATTATTATTTATTTATTCACTTATGTATTTATTATTTATTTATTTATTTATTATTTATTAATAATTATATGTTATATAATTTGAATATAATATAATATTTTTATTTTCTTACCTAATAATTGATTTCATTATCTGTCATATAATTAGAATTCATTAGAATTCATTAATAATTATAAGAGATATAATTTTAATATATTATTATTTACTTTACTTTATTGGTAATTTTGATAAGTTAAAACATAATATCTACAAAAGTTTTAATAATAATAAAAAATATTAATTAAAAAATATAAAGTCTTGAAAAGGAGAAAGAAATCGAGAGCAAGAGGAGAGGAAAAGGCAAGAGGGAGAACTAGGGGATGAAAACCAATGACTAAGAGTGAAGGGCAAGAATCCAACATCTGCTAACACTCCACTCATCATCCCTGTTAAGGTTAACTGACCTATTTTCAATTTCTAAGGCTTCCCTCAACTTTCGGTTGTGGAAATGGTCAATCTTCGCAATAACCTCAGCATATTCAATGCAAATGTGATGTTGTGATAGAAGAATGTTATTCCCAACCTATTAATTGGAGGTTTTGATAGAAGAATGTTATTCCCCACCTATTAATTGGAGGTTGTGATAGAAGAATGTTATTCCCCACCTATTAATTGGCCAATTATTGTAGGTTGTGAATTGGGTGTGTTGTGGGTTAATGGTAATGTGTTAGCCAACCATTCCTATTTATTAGGTGCACCCCAGGTGATCATCTCAATAAAAATCCTCTCACCATTGGCATCCAATTAACAATAATGCATGTTCATCTAAATGTTTACTGGCCTAATGCTCCTGCACCCATTCCTCCCATCCAGAAAACCCCTCATGACTAGCATGATGCTCTTTCTCATAGCTTCATGGGCAGAACCTTTTCATTATCAGTCTACTTTCTAAATTTATTTCTCTTAGTTGAAGGGAGAACGCGAACAGAAGGGATAGAAAGTAGAAAACTATCCCCAACAGTTTGGTTTTGATGGTACATAATACTAAATCAGGATACCTCATAAGATAGGCCAAGGGAAAAAAAGTTGATAAGGGCAACTAATTACATAATGTTTCTTCAACCTTCAAGCCCCTCTACATCATCCGAATTTCACTTAGATCGGTTAAGGACTCGATTTTCCCTAAGGATGGTAAGGGTGTTTACTTGATTTTGTGCTCCTGTGGAATGCCTTACATTGGTGAAATTGGTCGATTCATTAGTCAAAGAATTCATAAACATGTCATTGACCTTAAACACCAGCATAGATCCATCTAAAGCACAGATCTAAGAAGAGCTGAGAGGGATCAAATTTCTTTTGTTGCAAACTTATTTAAAAGTGCAAAAAACAATGTGTAATTTTTTACTCTTTAAATTGCATTTTTGAATGTTACAAAGATTACATAAGATGTGTATTGAGGCATTTTATATTAATTCATGTTAAAATAGCTTATTCATAACTGGCATTGGATTTTTTATCTCTGTAAAATTATATTATCTAAAATAGACATCCAAATATTGTATTTATTACTTGAAGAGCGAAAGTTAAATATCAACAACTAAGTTACTTGTTTTCTTTTACATTGCAAACTTATTTTAGTGCAAAAAATAATGTGTAATTTTTTGCTATTTAAATTGCATTTTTAAATGTTATAGAGATTACATAACACGTCTATTGAGCCATTTTATATTAATTCATATTAAAATATTTTATTCATAACTCACATTGAATATTTTATTTTATATGACATTAAAATACTCACATATTTTTTTAGTTATAATTATTTTACATGATATTAGCTCATATGGCCAACTAATTAAAAATGGATAGGATATATTTTTTTCCTTTTTTATTATAGTCGACATTGCTTTTTCTATTTAGAGAATATTTTGTTTTTATTTTAAAATGGATAAACATACTTACACATCACCTTCACACTGGGCTCTAGAACCAATACGCATTTAAACCACGGATCTACCAAGAGCCTAAAGGGATCAAATCTCAAACTTTAAAAAATAATTACACGTCAATTAATCCATTTTAGTGCTTGGTAAATATGTGATTAATATAAATCTATAGTGGAAATATTTCCTTGTTTAAATTTAATATGAATATTCAAACATTTATTTAAGTTCTATTGAGATATTTATATGAGAAATAAATAAATAAAAATTAATTATTTTATCTCTATGAAATTATATTATTTAAGATAGACATCAAATATTGTTTAAGAGTGAAAGTAAAATATCAAAAATTGAGTTAATTGTTGTGTTAATAGATTTTTAATTGTTTATTTATATGGTTATTTAAATTTTTTTTTGTTTGGTTATTTAATTTATTAACTAAAATTATTTTTATTATTTTTTTGAGGATGTGAGTAAATTGTTATGTTAATATATTTTTAATTGTTTATTTATATGGCTTTTTTTTTATTCGACGAAAATTATTTTTATTATTTTTTTAGGACTTGACATACTTACATATGTACCTCATATTGGATTGTAGAATGAGCATCTTAGCTCAATAATAGATCACACTCCTTTGCCTTGGCAGAGCATGCTGAAAATACAAAGCATCACATTTGCATTGAAGATGTTGAGGTTATTGAGACGATTGACCATCTCCACCACCAAAAATACAAAGCATCACATTTGCATTGAAGATGTTGAGGTTATTGAGACGATTGACCATCTCCACCACCAAAAGTTGAGGGGAGCCTTAGAAATCGAAATGAGGTTGGTTAACCTTAACATGGATGATGGGTGGAGTGTTAGCATATGTTGGATTCCTACCCTTCACTCTTAGTAGTTGGTTTTCATCCTCGTGGTTCTCCCTCTTGCCTTTTCCTTTTTTTCTCCCTTTCTGGTCTTTCTATATTTTAATTAATTCTTCCTTATTCTTCTTCTTTTTTTATTAAAAACTTTTGTAAATATTATGTTTAACTTATAAAAATTACCTATTAAATAAAGTAAATAAGAATATATTAAAATTATATAACTCATAATTATTAATAATTATATGTTATATAATTTGAATATAATATAATATTTTTATTTTCTAAATTCATTAAAAATTAAATAAATAATAATTAATTAATTAATTAATGAAGAAATAATAATACAACTATTATTTATTTTTTAATTAAATTTTTTATTTTATTTAAATTAGTCGTTACTTTACAATAGCTAGTTGGAGTCTTCCTTATCTATTTAAACTGGATCCTAAATCAGATTTCTCATCTCATTTTGATGATGAACCACACTGGTTGGTTTGAAATGCATAGACAAAATCTACTTTGATGTGATTTTCACAGAAAATCCAAATTCCTATAACATTTGTTAGTAAATAATATTTAAATATTATTATCAATTTATATATTGATATTCTTTATGGTTGATTTTGTTATTTTCTTTGTTTAATTTTAATAAATTTTATTCTTTAATTTAACGTTTCTTTTAAATTTATTAATATTTATTAAAATGTGAATATTTTTTAAGTTGGAAAATATTTATTATAAAGAATATATAAATATTATTTTAAATTTATAGTCGTCTTTAATGTTGTTTTTATTGATTTCTATTTTTAAATTTTTTTCTTGTTTATTGTGAATTTAGTTAAGTTAATTTCTATTTTTTTTAATGAGAAATTTTTGGGAAAATCATATTATCATTTGAGAAGCCTATGTGTTTAGAATTACTTAGAATTGTTGATCTAAATGATTTAATATAAATAATACATATATGGAATGTTTAATTTCAGAACCAAAACCCAAAACTTGATGCAAAATGAACGTTAAGAAAATAAAAAACTAAAAAAACTTAGTCAAAACAAATATAAAGTAAAAATAAAAATAAAATCATAATAAAATAGTGAAAATAACACAATTAAGATTAAACAAAGAGAAATCCACAACTAATATATCAATTATTATAGAATATTAATAAACAAAATAAACAATACAAAGATTAACAATAAATCTAGTAAAAATAGTTAGAAACAAAATATTAAAATAATTAAATTAAATGAAAATGTTAATAAACAATAATAAAAATTATAAAAATTAATAAATAAAATAATAATAAAATAGTAAAAATAACACAAATACGCAACCAAAATTACAATTTTCAACAAATATTAACATTAAACTAAAGGATAAATAACAACAAATGAAAACAAAGAAAGCCCTAAAATTAATAAATTAATAATGATATAAAATTTTAAAAAAACTCACCCATAAAATAATCCTAAATATTATTAGAACCGAATATAATAAAAAACTAAACAAGAAGAGAGATAACAAAACCAAGAAAAGAGAAGGAATTAAACTAAGAGAATAGGGACGGAATCCAACAACTACTAATTTTCCAGCCGTCATCTCTATTCAAAGTATGAGATCTTTTTTCTATTTCAAAAACTTTCCTAATTTTGCGGAGATGGAAATGCTCAACGTTAGCAAGGACCTTGGACTCCTCCAAACAAATGTGGTGCTTAGTCTTCCCAGCATGCTCAGCAAGAGAAGAGGACTGAGTTCTACAATGCTTAATATCAGCAGCGTGCTCTTGAATTCTCTTATTTATAGAGTGCTAGGTTTCTCCAATGTAGGGAATCCCACAAGAACATGGGATCAAATAGACACCTTTCATGCTTTTGGGGTATAACGGGTCCTCAACATATCTAAGGGAACTACGAATGGTGTTCATAGGTCTGAAGGTGGAAGATATCAAATGGTTCCTTAAAATTCGGGCAATTTTGTCAGTAGTACCATGTATAAATGGCAACTGAATACTACCAAGTAATTCACCAGGATCTTTATTTGGTCTAGGACCTCTGCTAACATTATAAGACCTTGACACTTACTATAACCATTCATCTTAAATACTTCAAGGATATGGGATTTTTCATCTTCCAAGTGTTCATCGTCAGAGACCCTAAGATCTCTAGTGATCAATGTGTTAAGAACACCAACCTTTTGAGCTGAAAAATGATGAGAAATAGCATGAAGATATTTCTCTGTGTGGGTCTTCTTCCTAATACTTGGTGGGAAAAAGAGCCATTAGAATTCCTAGAAATAAGAACATCAAGAAAAGGAAGGCAACCATCAATTTCAGTTTCCATAGTGAACTTAATAGAGGGAGATTGATCATTGAGGTGCTGATGAAAACCTTCTAACTTTTGACAACCACAAGGCCAATTTATAAAAGTGTCATCCACGAACATTTTCCAAATATTAGGTTTGAAAGGAGCAGAAGCTAAGGCTTTCAATTCAAAATCTTATTTTTGACCTTTTTCTTTTTAAAACTTTAAATGTTTTTTTTAAGGTTTCTTTTTTGTAGAAATTTTAATACATTTATGCATTGCCTGGATTCTCCTAATCTAACAATTATATGCCACTGTTAAATACAAAATCCTTCTACATAAATCTTTGTAGAAATTTAATCGCCAATTGCAAACACATGAAGAAAGATGAATCACACATAACACAGATGTTTTTACCGGGAAAGCATGAAGCTAAAAACCACACTATCATATATTATGTATATATCATGGATCATGAAACAATCTCATACAAAACTCTAATCCAAGACCTCTCAGTACAATATACAATCGTCTTACACTGTCATACAAAAAATTGGCAAATACATGCTCCAATTTACTGCCTCCTAACAGCTTGCCTCCACTGCGCATTCCCTGATGGTCAAGAACCTCTGAATGATTAATTCTAGCCTGTCTTTACTGCGCAATACTCATAGGCACATCCAATGTGTGTGTGGTTGCATGATTGCACCCACTAATGTCACAACTGATAGTCAAACTGCCCATTTCACCTATCTCTCAATTGGGTCTCCACTGGATCTGACATGCATGTAGTTAACAGTAGTAAATCTTCAGTTGCATGTGAGATCACTCCATGTGAATTAATTTAATATTTAATTCACTGATCTCTCACTAGTGTATCTTTAGTTACAACTAGCACAACTGAGTTTAACTCACTTAACTGAGTTAAACTACTTTACAACTCACATGACTACACATTCAACTTTGTTACAACTTTGTATCACTCAGTTACAACGAAATCCACTTGCATGTCCCACCAACCAACCTTAGAACTCGTAATTCCTTCAAATAATTGGTTTTACACATCAGTTAACTAAAATCAAGTGCTTCAAGATAATATATTATTATTTTTGTCTAATTATTATTAAGAGATACTAATAATCGACATGCATTCTATTTTTGGACATGTGATCTATAAATAGACTTCACCCATGCATCTAAAAATAGAACCTCATCTATAAATAGAATTTTCTCAACCATCTATAAATAGACTCCCGCTATAAATACAATTTTCTCACCATTCTAAAAATATACATACACCTAAAAATACCCTGTGTGGGCCCCACCTAGTGTAGGTGCTTAATTTTCACTAGGATCAAGGATGTTGTTTCTGGATGCCAATTTCACTGTTTCTTGTTGCAAAATTCAACACTCCTTCTCAACAAGAAAGGAATGTCTTTGCATGCGACATGCAACTCCATGCATTCGACATGCAATCTTTGCATACGCCATCCAACTCCATGCATGAGCCCTGCAACTCTTCTATGCAACACTTCTCTAGTGTTTCTCACACATGCAATACTTGCATGAAACACTTTAGAAACTGAATAGCCTATAAAAATTGAATCATTATAATGCATCTGTCATCAAAGTCTTCTGACTTCTGTTGGTACCAACTGCACATGTCTTTAGGAACCACTGCACTTCTGACCTCTGCATCCATGCACTTTGCACTTGCTGTCAACTCTAATCCATGCTCCAGTATCCGAAAATGTCACTTTGATTTCATGTCCTCACGAAATATGACTGCATCAATCCAACTAATCCTGCTACTATTGTACTGTGGGCTCCTCGTAGCCAGGTTCAATTCATGAGATCCACACCATCTCAATGAATCCTGCCCAAAAATTTCTTCTTAGGGTTACTCATGCATGTCACCCCACCTCTCACCTGGAGGTATAACCACATGCACTCCATCTGCCCATCTGGCATGAAATTTCTCTGCATGAGTGGTTGCTCCCACTCCATGATCCTCATCTTGTGGCTACTCCACATCCCAAGGTTCACTCTTACCTGCATGCAAATCAAGCTCCCTCTCAAGCATGAATTGCATGACTTTCTCACACTTCCCAACAGTAGGAAGCTCAGTAGAAATATCATCTACATCAATTTTGTAGAGATTCATAACTCGAATCCCAATGTTCTTGGCTTTCCCTGTTGCCTTGTGTCATAGGAATACTTTTCCTTCACTAAAGACAACATCATAGCCTCTATCCTCTAACATTGCGACTACAACTAAATTTTTATTCAACCCTGGAACATGCATAACATCTTTTAAATGAAAGAGTTTACCTGACACCCTATGAAAGGTCATGGTAACAATGCCAGTCGCACTGTATCATCCAACTTCACCCAACTCAATATGCATGTGGAGATCTTTCTCCTCCAAGTCACTGAAAATTTTCTTATCTCCTGTCATGTGAAAAGAAGCACCACTATCCAAGTACCACCCCAATCCCAATGCACTTGACACTATTCATGTGATCAATGAGAATTCAAGCTCAAATTGCGAGGCAAGGACCTCACCAGCTGCAGCTCTAGCAGCCATCTTGTTCTTCTTATTTTGTGGACAATTTGTGGCAATATGTCCATACTTGTGACAGTGAAAACACATCACTTTGGACATGATGTGCTCCTTGCCATCTTCATAGGCCTCAGATTTAGAATGGAATTGATTCCCCTTCCCCTTCTTCGCCTTGGCATCCAAAGCACAATCCTCTTCATCATCAAGCTTTGATGAAGAGCCATCTCTAGTGTTTCGCCTAAACTCCTCCTACACTAGATCTGACCATAGTTGTTCCCAATCCGGTAGTTTTTCCAGTCCGTTGACAGAGTCTTCATAACTATGCCAACTCTTAGGAAGTGCCAAGAGAGCCAAGCTCGCCAAATCATCATAAGCAACTCTTACTCCTACACACCGAAGCTCATCCCTACATTGGACAAACTTTGTTAAGTATACTGGAATAGTGTCTTTCTTTTCCATCTTGATCTTTCTAAGTTTATCCTTCAGCGCTAATTTCTTCTTAGGATTACTCATGCATGTTTCCCCACCTCTCACCTGGTGGTATAGATGCATGCACTATGTCTACCCATCTGGCATGAAATTTCTCTGCATGAGTGGTTGCTCCCACTCCATGATCCTCATCTTGTGGCTGCTCCACATCCGGAGGTTCACTCTTACCTACATGCAAATTCTGCTCCCTCTCAAGCGTCAATTGCATGACTTTCTCACACTTCCCAATAGTAGGAAGCTCAGTAGAAATCTCATCTACATCAAGTCTGTAGAGATTCATAACTCGAATCCCAACCTTCTTAGCTTTCCCTGTTGCTTTGTGTCACAAGAATATTTTTCCTTCACTAAAGACAACATCATAGCCTTTATCCTCTAACATTGTGACTACGACTAATTTTTTCTTCAACCATGGAACATGCATAACATCTTTTAAATGAAAGATTTTACCTGACGCCCTATGAAAGGTAATGGTACCAATGCCAGTCGCACTGTATCATCCATCGTCCCCCAACTCAATATGCATGTGGAGATCTTTCTCCTCCAAGTCACTAAAAATTTTCTTATCTCTCATCATGTGAAAGGAAGCACCACTATCCAAGTACCACCCCGATCCCAATGCACTTGACACCATGCATGCGATCAATGAGAATTTAATCTCAAATTGCTAGGCAAGGGCCTCAACAGCTGCAGCTCCAGCAGCCATCTTGTTCTTCTTCTTTTGTTGACAATGTGTGGCAATATGTCCATACTCGTGATAGTGAAAACACTTCACTTTGGACATGATGTGCTCCTTGCCAGCTTCACTGGCCTCATATTTAGAATGGAATTTTATTCCCCTTCCCCTAATTCACCTTGGCAGCCAAAGCACAATCCTCTTCATCATCAAGCTTTGATGAAGATCCATCTGTGGTGTTCCGCTTGAACTTTTCCTGCACTAGATCTGACCACAGTCGTTCCCAATCCGGTAGTTTTTCTCGTCAGTTGATAGAGTCTTCATAACTATGCCAACTCTTAGGAAGTCCCAAGAGAGCCAACCTCACCAAATCATCATCAGCAACACTTACTCCTATACACCCAAGCTCATCCCTGCATTGGAAAAACTTTGTTAAGTATATCGAAATAGTGTCATTCTTTTCCATCTTGATCTTTCTAAGTTTATCCTTCAGCGCCAATTTCCTATGGTCGTTGCTTCTTTGGAAAAGATCTGTCAAAGCCTTCCACATAGCATATGGAGTGGCTTTCCCATGAAGGCTTGAGACAATGTGGTCTCATACACCTTCCAAAAAAATCCTCCTCGCCCTTGCTACTTTATTTTTCCAAGAATCAAGTAATGCAGCATCTGTCGAAGTAGGATTCGGAACATCTCTGTCGATGAATTCCTTCAAGCCATTATATTTGAGCACCACCTCCATCCTGTCCTTCCAAGCTATGTATTTTGAGCTACCCTCAAGTGCATACTCTAGCTATAAGCCATGGAAATCCATTTCGATGTTTACTCAACTGTCGCACCAAGAAATTCTTGCAGCAAATTCGAATTGTTTCCACCAACATAATCAGCTACTGCTTCAAAATTGCAGTATTATTTGCTTCGATACTATGTAGAAATTTCAATACATTTATGTATTGCCTGGATTCTCCTAATCTAACAATTATATGCCACTGTTAAATACAGAATCCTTCTACTTAAATCTTTGTGGAAATTTAATCGCCAATTGCAAACACATGAAGAAATATCAATCACACATAACACAGATGTTTTTACCGGGAAAGCATAAAGATAAAAACCCCACTATCATATATTATGTATATATCATGACTGCGAAACAACTCACATGAAAACTGAATCCAAGACTCCTAAAGATACATATAATCGGTTTCACATCAACATAAAACATTGGCATATATGCGTCAATTTACTCAGCTTCTTGATGTTCTTCTCCACTTCGTAGTAATCCCCAGTCAAGAACTCCGACCCAGCAATCATTTCTGTCTTGACTGCATAATACTCATGAACATCCAATGTGTGGGCTGTAAACAGAGTTCACCCATCTACCTTACAACTTAACAACTGTCCCTTTCACCTATCTCCTGTTCTGGTCTCCACCGGATCCGGATATGCTGTGGGTTAACAGAGGTTATTTAGTTGCATGTGAGATCACTCCATGTGAATTAATTTAATATTTAATTCACTGATCTCTCACTAGTGTATCTTTAGTTACAACTATCACAACTGAGTTTAACTCACTTAACTGAGTTTAACTACTTTACAACTCACATGACTACAAATCCAACTCTGTTACAACTTTGTATCACTCAGTTACAACGAAATCCACTTGCATGTCCCACCAACCAACCTTAGAGCTCCTAATTCCTTCAACTAGCTACTTTTCCACATCAGTTAACTGAAATCAAGAGCTTCAAGAGAACAAATTATTATTTATTTTCTAATTATAATTAAGAGATAATAATAATCGACATGCATTCTGTTTTTAGACATGCAATCTATAAATAGATTTCGCCCATGCATCTAAAAATATAACCTCATCTATAAATAGAATTTTCTCAACCATCTATAAATATACTCCCGCTATAAATAGAATTTTCTCACCATTCTAAAGATAGACATACACCTAAAAATAGCCTGTGTGGGCCCCACCTAGTGTAGGTGCTTAATTTTCACTAGGATCAAGGATGTTGTTTCCTGATGCCAATTTCATTGTTTCTTGTTGAAAAATTCAACACTTCCTCTCAACAGGAAAGGAATGTCTTTGCATGTGACATGCAACTCCATGCATTCGACATGCAATCTTTGCATGCGCCATGCAACTCCATGCATGTGCCCTGCAACTCTTGTATGCAACACTTCTCTAGTGTTTCTCGCACATGCAACACTTCTGAAACTATATAGCCTCCAAAAAATTGAATCAGTATAATGCATCTGTCATCAAAGTCTTCTAAATTCTACTGGTACCAACTACACATGTCTTCATGAACCACTAAACTGCTGACCTCTGCATCCATGCACTCTGCACTTGCTATCAACTCTGATCCGCGCTCCAGTATCTGACACTGTCACTTTGATTTCATGTCCTCACGACATCTGACTGCATCAATCCGACTGATCCTACTACTGTTGTACTATGGGCTCCTCGTAGCCAGGTTTGATTCATGAGATCCACACCATCTCAATGAATCCTACCCAAAAACTTCTTCTTAGGATTACTCATGCATGTTGCCCCGCCTCTCACCTAGTGGTATAGCCGCATGCACTCTGTCTTCCCATCTGGCATTAAATTTCTCTACATGAGTGGTTGCTCCCACTCCATGATCCTCATCTTGTGGCTGCTCCACATCCCAAGGTTCACTCTTACCTGCATGCAAATCTTGCTCCCTCTCAAGCATCAATTGCATGACTTTATCACACTTCCCAGCAGTAGGAAGCTCAGTAGAAATATCACATACATCAAGTCTGTAGAGATTCATAACTTGAATCCCAACCTTCTTAGCTTGCCCCATTGCTTTGTGTCGCAGGAATACTTTTCCTTCACTAAAGACAACCTCATAGCCTCTATCCTCTAACATTGCGACTATGACTAAATTTTTCTTCAACCATGGAATATGCATAACATCTTTTAAATGAAAGAGTTTACCTGATGCCCTATGAAAGGTAATGATACCAATGCCAATTGCACTGTATCATCCATCGTCTCCCAACTCAATATTCATGTGGAGATCTTTGTCCTCCAAGTCACTGAAAATTTTCTTATCTCTCGTCATGTGAAAGGTAGCACCACTATCCAAGTACCACCCCAATCCTAATGCACTTGACACCATGCATGTGATCAATGAGAATTCAAGCTAAAATTGTGAGGCAAGGGCCTCACCAGCTGCAGCTCCAGCAGCCATCTTGTTCTTCTTCTTTTGTGGAAAATTTGTGGCAATATGTCCATACTCGTGACAGTCAAAACACTTCACTTTGGACATGATGTGCTCCTTTCCATCTTCACCAGCCTCACTTTTAGAATGTAATTTATTCCCCTTCCCCTTCTTCGCCTTGGAAGCCAAAGAAAAATCCTCTTCATCATCAAGCTTTGATGAAGAGCCATCTCTAGTGTTCCGCTTGAACTCCTCCTGCACTAGATCCAACCACAGTCGTTCCCAATCCAGCAGTTTTTCCCGTCCGTTGGCAGAGTCTTCGTAACTGTGCCAACTCTTAGGAAGTCTCAAGAGAGCCAAGATCACCAAATCATCATCAGCAACACTTCTCCTACACACCCAAGCTCATAGCTGCATTGGATAACTTTGTTAAGTATACCGAAATAGTGTTGTTCTTTTCCATCTTGACATTTCTGAGTTTATCCTTCAGCGCCAATTTCCTATGGTCATTGATACTTTGGAAAATATCCATCAAAGCCTTCCAAATAGCATATGGAGTGGCTTTCCCATGAAGGCTTGAGACAATGTGGTCTCGTACACCTTTCAACAGAATCCTCCTCACCCTTGCTACTTTCTTTTGCCATGCATCAAGTAATGTAGCATCTGTCGAAGTAGGTTTAGGAACGTCTCTGCCGATGAATTCCTTCAAGCCATTATCTTCAAGCACCACCTCCATCTTGTCCTTCCAATATATGTAGTTCGAGCTGCCCTCAAGTGCATACTCTAGCCACAAGCCATTGAAAGCCATTTCGATGTTTACTCAACTCTCGCACCAAGAAATTCTTGCAGCAAATTTGAATTGTTTCCACCAACAAACTCAGTTACTGCTTCAAAATTGCAATATTATTTTCTTCGATACCATGTAGAAATTTTAATACATTTATGTATTGCCTAGATTCTCCTGATCTAACAATTATATGCCACTGTCAAATACAGAATCCTTCTACTTAAATCTTTTTAGAAATTTAATCGCCAATTGCAAACATATGAAGAAAGATCAATCACACATAACACAGATGTTTTTACCAGGAAAGAATAAAGCTAAAAATCCCACTATCATATATTATGTAGATATCATGGATCATGAAACAATCTCATACAAAACTCTAATCCAAGAGCTCTCAGTAAAATATACAATCGTCTCACACTGTCTTACAAAAAATTGGCAAATACATGCACCAATTTATTGCCTCCTGACAACCTGCCTCCACTGCGCAATCCCTGAGGGTCGAGAACCTCCGAATGATTAATTCTAGCCTGCCTTGACTATGCAATACTCATAGGCACATCCAATTTTTGTGGGGTTTCATGAGTGCACCCACTAATGTCACAACTGATAGTCAAAATGTCCCTTTCACTTATCTCTCAACTCGTTTCCACTGGATCTGACATGCATGTAGTTAACAGTAGTAAATCTTCAGTTGCATGTGAGATCACTCCATGTGAATTAATTTAATATTTAATTGATAGATCTCTCACTATTGTATCTTTAGTTACAACTAGTTACAACTAGCACAACTGAGTTTAACTCACTTAACTGAGTTAAACTACTTTACAACTCACATGAATACACATCCAACTCTATTACAACTTATTATCACTTAGTTACAACGAAGTCCACTTGCATGTCCCACCAACCAACCTTAGAACTCGTAATTCCTTCAGCTAACTGGTTTTCCACATCAGTTAATTGAAATCAAGTGCTTCAAGATAATAGATTATTATTTATTGTCTAATTATTATTAAGAGATAACAATAATCGACATGCATTTTATTTTTAGACATGCAATCTATAAATAGACTTCGCCCATGCATATAAAAATAGAACCTCATCTATAAATAGAATTTTCTCAATCATCTATAAATAGACTCCCACTATAAATATAATTTTCTCGCCATTCTAAAAATAGACTGTCTGCTCAACTTAGTGTTCCTAAATTGATGTCATAAATTGTCAACCAGGGCTAGTAAACTGTTGAAGTGAAGTTCAATGTATGTGCCTAGGTATCTTCTTCCTACTTCGTTGTGTTTAGTGTTTTTCTAGTGTTTTTGGTTTTGTGTTTTTGTGTTTTTGTGTTAAGAGGAAAAGAACTAAATTGTTGGCAAAGAGAAATTATTGATCACACTAAAACAGAGCAAAATCTACTCTAAACTATGTATGGCACCTAAGAACAGAAAATGCTAATTCACCAATTGCAAATCTTGACAAGGAAAGTAACTCATAACATTAACTCATTCCAATTCATTTCATTAGAGATATGTTGGAGCAACTTGAGAAAAGGATAAGTTTGATGCAATGAGGTTCTTTTAAGTAAACAACAACTTACAATATCACAGAGAAAATCTCATCCATAGTTAGAAATTTGTTGGAACACATTGGGAAAATATTATCTGCAACATAGTAAGGAAATCTATGCTAATTTAACTTATGACACTAAACTCAACCCATTCTGCAACTCAAGATGTTACTATTAAGCCTCATTCAAGGGTTAGAGATCTCTTGGAATAGCTTTGGAAAAAGGTTATTTGTAAAATTATGAGAAATTGAAAAACAGTCAAGTTCTCAAAATGATATTACTAATTCTTGTTCATATGATAATGATGTGTTAGCAGAGATTAAGAACAAGAGCAGTTTGTAAATAATGAAGTCCGTCAAGTCTAATTTAACAGGACTAGAATGCAATTAATAAAACTCGAAATGCAATGATCATAACTGAACTAATACACAATTAGCCTTCGAAATACTACAACTGAACTAAAATTCAATTAACCTCTGAAATACTACAGCTCTATCTCATTCAGTGTTAGTGATATTTTGGAACAATTCATAAGAACAAGATTGACTGCACTATTCGATGTGAGTGAACATAAACATGAAGTTCAGGAAATTTCCTAAATTAAGAATGAAACGGAGCTAAAGTCACTTATCTAAACAATATGCACAGAGCCTTTCGGACAGTAGGGGCCCTCTACCATCGGATTGGCACGCGAATCTCCTCAAGATTGATTTATATCATGTATTAAAGTTGTACTTCTTTCATTAAAGGAAAACGCTTCCAAAAACAGAGTATTACAGTCTTGGACAACTTAACAACAAAACATCAACTAGCTAGCTATCTATCGGTTCACCAAGTTATTTTTATAAAAAAAATACATAAATTTCATTGAGAAGAAATAGTGATAGGTGTCTTTTTCAATAAAAATCTAATTAGAACTCCTGTTGAGGCCTCGTACTTTGCTGAAGACGCCTGCAGAGTCCTTGTCCTGGTAGAAGTCTACTTCTTAGTTTTGGTTTCCTCCACGTGCATAACCACTTGCAGATTTTTGCTCAGACTTCGTAGAGGGCAAGGAATGTTGTAGGTGAGTTCTGGAATTCAACCATATGCGTTTTTCCTTTAGGTGACACCTGTAACGTGTGTGAAAATAAGGATAGCTGTGGAATATGCAACTAGCTACAGAATGGCTGCATTCTGTAGCTAAGTCTAGTCAAAAATCACTACAACAACAAGACCACAAAACTTTAGTAAGTCAGTTATTGTATGCATTCTTAAAGTGACTTTAATCAATCCTATTGATCTTTTAAGCCTATAATTTTTAAAGGACAAAGGAAATGAAGTGAAATTTGGTGAAAGAAAAGGACATCTTTGGGGCTCAACATACCCCCACTGCAAAACTTTTGCATGTCCTCATGCAATTAATCCATGTATTCTGAAACTTCTGCTAGGACATCTAACTTCCTTTTTCTGCTTTGCTTGATGTTCAGTGGCATCCTAGGCTTCCTTATGACCAATTTGAACCTCAGGTTTATAAGTTCCCTGCTCAACTTTTTATTTTTATTCTTCAGCTTCTCACTAGCCTTGTACAATTTTTCCATTTGCAAAGAGAGAGTTGTATTCATGTTACTCTTCAACTTGAATTGTTCCCTTAAGATTTCATTTTCATTTTTTATGTGCCTATTAAGTACTTCCAGTTCATATTTATCTCTTTTCAGCACTTCAATGGAAGACTCTTGTGGGCTAGGAGTTCTTCCTCTATTTTCTGAGGCTCTCTTTTCCAATGACTCAACATAATTATAGATTTTTTGTTGTGTTGGGTCTACCTCCGGAGTTCTTCTATCAAGATCCTCTTCGTACTGGTACTCAGGAGATCTATCAGTTGGTGTCTCTTCATCCTCAATGTTGAGTCCCAAATCTGCATCTTTTCCATACACCTTTCTATACCTTTTTCATCCACCTGAACCTTCCAAGTTGTCAATATCATTGTATATTAATTGCAAAAGAGCATCTAACATGGTTTTTAACTATATTTTTGTGTCTGCTATTTGATTTAGATTTTTCTCATTTAGCTGCGGAATCTTGCCACTTTCCGTAGCTGCTGCAACTTTCCGCAGCCATTTTGTGAAACTCTATGTTACAGGTGTCTTCAGGTAAAACGAGCCACATGGGCAAGTCAGAAATGATGTGGACATGGATCGTGTCCTATTGGCTCGGGAAAATTCATCCAGGGAGGCTGCGGTCAAAGGTGGCCAAGTGGAAGTCAACCATAGAGTCCCACGGTGACAGGACTCTGTTTCTCGTCACGTGGAGATTTATATGGCCGTTTCTGAATTGCGGAAGACAAATCAACACCTGTACATGGCTCCATAAGCTGAATTCAAACATCCACTCTGCATAGATTTACTCTCCAACGCGGCCATGATCCTAGATCTTTGGACGTAATGGTTTACGTGTTCTCCATCAGCATAAACTTCAGGGAATTAGTTATATTACCTTTGTTATAAATAACGCATTTGCATACGCATATTAGATTAGTCTCTGTTATTTTTTATTATTCTGCTCTGTAATGTAATTACGTTGCCACTGTGCCGTAATATCACCTTTCTGTTATGACTGCATTTCAATATATAAGAAGACTCTATTTCCAAACGTAATTCGTACTTGAAGTCTGTTGCCAAGGCTGGTGTAGAGGGCCCCTGCACACGCTGGGGTTTTGTGCATTATTGTATAGTTCTTGTTTTATTTCTTTAAGCTCATTGTGCCATAATTCATTCATGTGTTTATACATTGCATCCTTCATGGTATATATGCTTCATTTCTGTTTATAATCTTTCATGCTTTACATTTCACTTCTGTCTTTCATGTTTTATGTTATTGTTAACTGATCAGTGTTCTTGTTTCAGGTTATAAATAGGCAGCCCGGGCATTTGCATAACTTTTTGACTAATGACATGGAATTAATATTGTTCTGCTGCTAATTTATTTTTATTAGTTTCTGTTTAACTTCAGTACCGCTTTTTTTATTTAAGTTTTGCTCATTTGCTTCAGTAGTTAGATTTAGACATATTAAATTGCTCATAACATTTTCAGTTGCCTCCGAAAGCCACAGCTGGACTGATGGTGAGGGATTGAATTATGAATGTGTAGTTTGATATTAGTTTCCTTTCTGCAAGTTAGATATATTAAATTGCTCATGACATTTTCAGTTGCCTCCGAAAGCCACAGCTGGACTGATGGTGAGGGATTGAATTATGAATGTGTAGTTTGATATTAGTTTCCTTTCTGCAAGTTAGATATATTAAATTGCTCATGACATCTTCAGTTGCCTCCGAAAGCCACAGCTGGACTGATGGTGAGGGATTGAATTATGAATGTGTAGTTTGATATTATTTTACTTTCTACAAGATAGATATCAGGTTACTCAAGTTGTTTATGGTTACCTCCGAAAATCATAGCTGGACTAATGATGAGGGATCAGAAGATAGGTTGATGTAATTTGATTTAGATTTACTTTGTTGCAACTTTTGGATTTCTTTCAGCATAATTTCTTTTGTGTTTAGACAGCATCAAGGATAGTTTGGCTTTCATGCTCAATAGTTCACTATTTTGATTCATTAGACTAACAGCACATTTTCCTTTCAGCAGCACATTTTCATTTCCTTTCAAGTTTTGTCATTGTATGTTTCAAATTCCTTTTAAGTTTCAAGTTGGTAAATCATTATAGAGGATATCATTTCCTTGAACAATCATAACCATACTTGTTTTAGAATTTTCATCTCACATTAGAAAACCAAAAACGACAAAAAGTTAAGAAATAGGTTATCTTGCACATATAGTGCGCCGCACTTCATCAGCTTACGAATCCTGGATTGATAAATTAATGTAGCAATTTAGGACACACTAAATTGACCAAACACTCAATATTTATGATTCTCGTTTTCTTAACCCCTGTTTTCTTCAATATGTCTCTAAGCCTATGGCTTCTTAGTTTAGATGGTCCCTCACCTCTCTCCTTGGAATACTTTCTTATTATCTTCTCCTTTTTAAGATGTTTCTTGATTTCAGCCAATTTTTCAGAGATAATCTCCTCACTGTCTTCTTGTATGGATTTACTAGTTTTAATTTCAACAGATTTGGAAATTTTTCCTCTCCTACTTCTTCTCGCAAGTTTGCCTTCAGATGGAGTTTCTTTAGGTTCTTCAAAGTGATTCCTCAAGAGGAAATCATCCCAATTCTCTCCCACCTTTCTCAAATGATGCTCAATTAGGATTTTAACTAGGCCATGGTGATACAAGGTGGTTTCTAAGAATTGAACCCTTTTTTGTACATTAGAAGCCATCCTCTTTAGGCTATGGAGTAAGAAAAAGGGTAAATTGATTTCTTCATCTAGGAAATGCATCATAAGACGAATATGATAAACATATAGGGTACCAAACCTTCCCTCACAAGTTATAAACTTTTGCAAAATGAGCAACATATTTCGCCATTTATTCTTCAGCGTTGAGCTAGGAATGCCCTTCTTAAAAACTGAAATATCCATACCTGGTGTTTTGAGCATCTGCCTACATGCCTCATTGTCAAATTCCTTGTTTTTGAACCATCGTTCACCTTGCCTTGGTAATTCTGCTGCTTCTACAATGAATGATTATTTAATAGTGAACTTGACATCACCTATTTCAACTTCTAACCCGTTGAAGGACCGGGAAAATGTCTTGGTAACCTCTTTATGGAATCCATTGAACTTTTCCAAAAACTGTAGCCACCACACCTGCTGTAACATTTCTCTAATTTGTGGGTAACCCTCTAGGTATTTTTTTCCGACTGGTTCGGATCTTACAATGAGTCCCATGGTTCCTTTTCTCAATCTTCAATTACTGCTTTGTAATTGCTCTCCTATTCACGGTAAAAATGGCTGTAGAAGGTTGTTTTCACCCCAAATATGACCTCTTTGTTTATGCAGCAGGAATTGGCTACGGAAAAATGACATGAATTGGTTATGGGATGAGTGAAATACGGTGAGGGTAATTCACACTAATTAATGAGTTTGAGAGTTGTTATGGAGGAAAAGACCGCAGAAAAATCTCATGAGAATTTCAAAATCATCACTGAATACTTCATGTTAGTGACGTGACCTAATAGGTCAGTTCGAGTACTAACCATTTATTTTTAATAAATGATGATTTGGTATGGTGGAATGGAAGGGATTTTGTCCAAGGATTTTATGATAGGCTCGATCAATATGAATAATTAAAATAACTTTACGAAACATACATATAACTTAACTATACCATAACTTTCATAATCTGTTATCATAATAATTTCACAAGTTACCTTAGCCCTTATTTTGATTTTTGTGGTTTTTAATATGCTTTGTCTTCCTTTGAAAAGCATTGATCCTTCAGTCTTCATAATCCCTTTTATTTTGCTTGTTGACATAGGTGCGCAGGATCAATTTGCTGTTGAACAAGTGGTTGCTGGATAGTTGCCTGCAGGATATCTGGCTGCAGAATGTCTGGCTACAGAATATACCTGTAGAAGCTTTGAAACATGAAATGAAATGATTTGAAACATGGATGGAGCGTAGTATGAAATGAAATAAACTGGATCATGAAATATGGTGGAATGGAGCATGAGTGAAGTGAAATATAATGGAATGAAATGGATCATAGATGTAAAGTGGAATGAAATATGAAAAGTGGCCTGCAACTTATGATTTGTAATACTCAATTGCAGAAAGAGATCAAATTTAAAAATATGAAATGAAAATGAGGTGGACCATGGAATGGAGTGAATGAAGTGTGGATGAATGGAGTGAATGAAATATGAATGAAGTGAGACATGATGGAGTGAAATGGATCATAAGTGGAATATGATATATAAAATGGGTCTGCACTTATCATTTTGTGATAGATGCTTGTAGGAAAAGAACAAATTTGAAAAGCTAAAGTGTCAAAAGGATTCTGATTTTCACTTTATCTTTTCTGTATAAACATGCTAATCAGTGATTAGTTTTCATGTTTATATATATATATATATATATATATATATTTTTCTCATGCATTTGAATTTAGAAAATTCAATTAAGTTGATGAAGAAGAAGAATTCTTCTTCATTAACTTCACATCATTGTTTTCCTGGAATCTCTTGACAAATTCTTCTTTTGAAAGTGGCTTATGATACAGCTTCAATCTATGACCATTTACAAGAAAAGTGACCTTCTCTTCATCCATTGTCCTGATTTTTATTGCTCCATTGTCAAAAAAATTCATAATTTCATATGGCCCAAGTCAATGTGTTTGAAATTTAACTCGAAAATATTTGAACTTTGAATCAAACAAGAGGGCCCAGTCACCTTCTTTGAATTTCTTTTCCTTGATGTACTTATCATGCCATCTAGTCCTTTGTTGTTGGACTATATTTTTTCTCTAGACTGCATCCTGTCTGATCTCATCCAATTCATTAATCTACTCCAATCTATGCTTTTGTGCTTCTGTTAGATCAAGTCCTAGTTGGACTACCATTTTAAAAGTTTGAATCTGAAACTCTATGGGAAATAGAACTTGTTTTCCATAAACAAGTTCATAAGGAGTATGACCTGTTGTGCTTCTCCATGTAGTTCTATAGGCCCACAAGGCTTTAGGAAGCCTTTCTGCCCAATCTCTTCTATGTAAATGAACAGTCTTTGTTAGGATCCCTTCAATGACCTTATTAGTAGATTCCACTTGACCATTTGCTTGTGGATGATAGGGAGTAGATTTTCTGTGTCTGATTTTGTATCTCTCCATCATTTGTTCCACTAGCCTTGATGTGAATTGAGCTCCTTGATCTGTAACAATTTCCCTTGGGACACCAAAACGAGTAAAAATATCCTCAAAAAGAAAATTAACTACAGATGCTTCAGTAGCAGAAATTAATGGTTTGGCCACTACCCATTTGGTAACATAATCAATGCAAACTAATATATATTTCTTTTGTCTTGATGGAGGAATAATAGGTCCTACAAAATCTAAAGCCCATTTCTCAAAAGGTTCAATATGTACCTGAGGCTGCAATGGCATCTCACATGAAGGAGAAGGTTTCCCTACCCTTTGGCAGCTGTCACACCTTTTGACATACTCTTTAGCATCTTTAAAGAGGGATGGCCAATAGTATCCTAAATGAAGGATCTTATAAGCTGTCCTTTTATCAGCAAAGTGTCCACCACAAGGTTCATCATGACATGCCTTGAGGATCTCAGGCATCTCATCTTCTCGAACACATCTCCTAATGATAAAGTCTGGACTTGTTTTGTATAACTCATTAGTAACCCATGAATATTTTGCACTGTCATAAATGATCTTTCTTTTGTCTCTTGCATTCATTATTGAAGGAAATTTCCCTGAAACTAAATAATTAGCAATGTCAGCAAACCAAGGAGTTTGAGTAGAAATTGCAAAAAGATATTCATCGGGAAATTGATCTTCAACTGGAGTGTCATCTTTGATGTTTTGGAGTCTAGATAGGAAATCAGCTACTGTGTTTTGTTTTCCAGGCCTATCTAGAATGGTAATGTTGAATTCTTGTAAAATCAATAACCATCTTATAACTCTGCCATTAGTAATTGATTTGTTCATTAAGTATCTAATTGCAGAATGATCTGTGTGAACAAAAGTTTCATAGCCTGTTATATAGTGTCTGAATTTGTTTATGGCATGAACAATAGCTAAAAACTCTTTTTCAGTTACAGTATAGTTTAACTCTGAAGGAGTCAAATATTTAGTGGTATAGTAGATGGCATAAGGAATTAGGTCTTTTTGTCCCAATACTACTCCTAGAGCTGTATCTGAGGCATCTATTGAAATATGAAAAGGTAACTTCCAGTTAGGTCCCCTTAAAATAGGTGCTTCAGAAATTTTTGTTTTCAGGGTCTCAAAGGCTAACTGGCAATCGGGATTCCACTTGAATTCACAGTCCTTGGTAAGTAATTTGAAAAGTGGAGATGCTATCTTGGTGAAGTTTTCTATAAACCTTCGATAATATCCTGTAAATCCTAGAAAACTCCTAACATCTTTTTGACATCTTGGAATAGATAATTTAGAGATGACTTCAACTTTTGACTCATCAACTCTAATCCCATTCCCTGATTTGTGATGCCCCAAAAAAATTCCTTCAGTAAACATCATAAAACACTTCTCATGACTTAGTCAAAGATTTGCTTCTTTACATCTCTTTAAAAAAAAATCCAAGTTTACTAAGGCCTCTTCAAATGTGTTTCCATAGACTGTGAAATCATCCATATATACCTCTGCACAATCATGTATTAGATCTGAAAAGATTCCTAGTACTGCCCTTTGAAATGTTGCAGGTGCATTGAATAGTCCAAATGGAAATACTCGGTAAGCATAGGTACTCCAAGGATAGGTAAATGTGGTTTTATCTTGATCTTCAAGTGCTACTTGAATTTGGTTATAACCACTAAACCCATCTAAAAATGAGAAGTACTTTTTGCCAACTAATGTATCTAACACGTGATCTATGAAGGGTAGGGAAAAATGATCTTTAAGAGTAGCTTTGTTTAATTCCCGGTAGTCAATACACACCCTACATTTACCATTTTTCTTTGGCACAATTACCAAAGGATAAACCCACTGACTATATAAAATGGGATAGATAAAGTTGACATTTAACAATTTCTGCAATTCTTCTTTAACAATCTCCCTAAGATTTGGATTCATCCGTCTCTGAGGTTGTCTGATTGGTTTACAATTTTCCTCTATGTAGATGTTATGAGTGCAAGTCTTAGGGCTTATCCCTTTCATATCAGTGTACTCCCATGCATATGCAGAAGAATGTCTCTGTAATATCTTGACTAGCTTTTCTTGTTGAGATTTCTCTAGGTTCTTGTTTATGTTTAAAGTTTTACCTAGAAATATCTCAATTGTAGAGCTGCCAAATTTATCCATGGAATAAAGAGACATCTATCTTGATGATAAAAACTCAATGTTGGATTCTTCTTGAAATTGTTCATGTTTTTATTCCGAAGAGGATTCAAAATTTTCTAAGGTATTCAGAATCTGGCTATCTTCACTAATTTCTGAAATTGTGAAGAGAGGTTGTATGTCTTCTTCATCCTCAATCCATTGAGTATCATCTAATTCTGTAATTGTTTTTACTGGAAGATACAAAGTAAATTTCTTGGTTGAACTACCATCAGAGATGTACATATCACCGGATCTACAGCTAATGAAAGCATCAATTGTAGCTAACCAAGGTCTTCCTAATATAATAGGATGTCCTCCTAGATTATTCTTAGGAGTTAGGATCATAAAATCCACAGGATACTCCCAAGAATTTAGGGACACTGGAATGTCTTCTATTACCCCATCAGGTTTGATCACAGATCTGTCTGCTAATTGTAATAATGTGGGTGTAAAAAGAAGATTAGGAAGTTTCATTTTGTCCATGATTTGTCTACTCATGATATTGATTGCTGCTCCTAAATCAATAAGTGTGTTTTGGATCTCAGTTCCATTGATGTGTATTTTAACAACTGGATTTCCTGGGTCTAGATACTTTGGAATGGCAATCTTACCCATCATGATATCTACTATTTTTCCTGCCAGTTTAATTTTCTTTGTCTCTTTGATTCTTTTTCCTATTTTTTTCATGCTCAACTCCTTTATTGTTTTTGCTAGAATTGGAATTTCCTTGATAGCTTGTAATAATGGGATCTTAATACAAACATTTCTCAGCTCATCTAGGAAATCATAATTAGGCACCATAATTTGTTTTTCTACACCCCTAAACATTTTTAATCTTTCTGGAAAGGGAGGTGTAGAAGTGGATGTTGATGGCTACTCTAATATAGGAGTTGAAATTATTGGTTCTTTTTGTTTTGATTTTTCAATGTTTGGGGCTTGAAAAGATGTATTCTCTTCAAGAATTTTATTTACCCTTATAGAATCTTCCTCATAATTGTTTTGCTCTTGTATGATTACAGAAGGGTTCCTCTTTTCAAGTATTCTTCCAGACCTAAGTTGAACATCATTAAGGTCTAAAGGAGTAATAAAATAGGTTGGAAACTATTGGCCTTCTATCATGTATGTGTTCTGAGGATTTTTATTGTTGGGGTTTGGTATGGGTTGGGCAGGTAACTGATTTTTTTTCTGAGGAAATGGTAATGGAAGTGGTGGATTTTGATGTTGTGGATTTTGAGGATTTTATGGAGGATTTTGTTGAAGATTTTGTTGAGGAGGGAAATTTGGATATGGTGGATAGGATGGTGGATATTGATAGTACTGAGAGTATCTTCCATAGGGATTTTGTGCTCCTTGTGCTGAATTTTGAGATTGATTTTGGAATTGGGGCCAAGGTTGCTGCCAAGAATTCCAATTTGGTGGGGGTTGATTATACAGCTGATCATGGAATTCTTGTGTTTGAGGTCCTTGCCAAGGCCTTCTAGAGACAAAATTGAGAGATTCTATGGAATTTGTAGGGGTTTCTTCTTGAAAGACAACTTTAAGACCGGGAAGTGAAGGAAAACTCTTGGTCTCATGTTTTTCTGAACAAATTACACAAGTCTCTACTACTTTTGCATCCAAAGGGCACTCTCTCAAGGCATGCTTCTTTCTACATTTGGGACAAAAGATTGTTAAGGCATCAGATTCAGCTTTTTTCTTGTTTTGTAGCTTGAGGGTGTTTATTTTCTCACTAAGACTCCCTAAAATTTCAGATTTGAATTCATCAAGCATATGTCCTATTTTTGCCCTACTTACTGTCCCAGAAGCAGACTTACTTGCCCCTGCAAGAGCAGGGTCTCTTGGTCCTTTTACAGTTTTAGATTTCCCTCTTGAAAAGTTGATGCATAATTCAGCTATTTCAGGTAATGTGAGCTGAGATATATCCCCTTTTCCCATCATATTAAGGATATCTAACCATTCATCCCTAATTTTCTTCAACAAGAGAGCTTTCAAAGTATCTTGGTCTAAGTTTTCCATTTTTGCCCTCTTGATGTTATAGTTAAACCTCTCCAACAAATCTTTCAGATTTTCATCCTCTTTTTGTAGCATTTTAAACACTTCCTCCTTATGGTTGACTGGCATACAGTAATCCAAATACCTCTCTTGAAATTCCTATTTCATGTCTTCCCATGTCCTAATAGAACTGTTGATCAAACTCATAAACCATTTTAATGCTGCTCCTTTCAATGTTGAAGGGAATAGTTTAAGTTTTTGGGCATCTTGTAAGTAATCATAGGTTCTACATAGGACTTCAAATTCAAATAGTAAGGTTTCAGGATCTTCACTTTTGAGTCCATAAAATTTTGGAAGGACAGAGGGTGAAATTTTTTTCATAGTTGCATTGGTTTCTTTATATACTATAGGAAACCCAAAAGAGCTTCCCATTTCCCTTCTACCTCTTCCTCTGCCTCCTTATTCACCTCTACCTCCTTCTCCTTCTGCACCTCTACCTCCTTCTCCTCTACCTCTACCTCTACCCCCTCCAAATAGTGTATGTTCTCTATTAAATACTCCTCCTCCTCCTTCTTCTGCCATGGTTGATTCTCCTGTGGAAGTGGAAAAGTTTATGTCTCTAGCAGGGATTCTTGAATCTTCTTCTAAGATAGGTTTAGTGGATGAGGTGGAAGGTATCTCTGATGGAATATCTGATCTTAAGCCTTCTAGAAGTCTATGATCAGTATAGGATGGGATGTGGGTTTGAGTTGGAGGTGTGCTGCCTCTTGGTCTTGGTGGAACAAGTGGTGTTCTAGGAATCAAGCTTCTGCTTCTTATGAATCTACCCCTTGAGTCTCTTTCTCTACGCATATCATTGTTTTTGGGAGGTAATAAACAAGGCTACCTAGTTACACTTCCCCGGCAACGGTGCCAAAATGTCTGCTCAACTTAATGTTCCTAAATTGATGTCATAAATTGTCAACCAGGGCTAGTAAATTGTTGAAGTGAAGTGCATTGTATGTGCCTAGGTATCTTCTTCCTACTTCGTTGTGTTTAGTGTTTTTCTAGTGTTTTTGGTTTTGTGTTTTTGTGTTTTTTTGTTAAGAGGAAAAGAACTAAATTGTTGGCAAAGAGAAATTATTGGTCACACTAAAACATAGCAAAATCTACTCTAAACTATGTATGGCACCTGTTGTACCTTAAGAGACAATTCCTTAGCTGTGATAAGGAATCAGTGCTTAAGACATTATCTGATTATGTCACAAATGAATATATATATGTCTCTGTCTTATAAACCCTTAAACATTGATTATGTAACCCTTAAATATCAAATCCATGCATTTTCTGCAATGTTATATTTCACTTATGCTAAATTGAATGAACGGAAGAAAAAGAGAAGAGGATTTCAATCTGATATGTTGTTTCGAACATAATCTATCATTTTAAAATCCTGAAGAATTAAGTAAAGATAAAGTTAAAACAGAGGAGCGCACATTAAGGTTTGTTTAACTCTTAAATACATATGTATAAAGAGACCTGCTGCTCATTACTCTATTTTATTCATAGATAAGAAAACATTGTGTAAACTGGAAAACTTTTCAGCATAAACAGAATGATAGAAACTTGCATACTCATTCATTAATTTTCCATTCTTGAGTACAAAAATTTGGCTTCAAGGTTCAGAACTCGAAACCTTTTCCTTTCTTGGAATCTTCTTTAAATACAAAATAACAAACAGTTTCCAGCGATGAAACTAATTCTAACTTCTTTAACTACTTACAGTTACGGAGGTGCATGCCTCAAAAAGGTCCTGTTACAATTTACATGATTTTGAGAAAATAACATAACGTGAAATTCAAAATTCCTAATCTATAAGAACAGCCGCTTCTGATACGGTTGCTGAGTCAATGGCTACTTTTTGTTGAGATGCTAGGATTCCTTTTGTTGAGTCCATTGAGAATGTTTTGCACTTTTTCCATATCTCACTTTGGGTTGTTGATGAATTCTTGAAACTATGATATTCCAACCTGAATGCAACAATCTGAATGTGTGTAGGTATTTTTGTGAAGAGAGTCTTCACCATCCATAACAAATTGAAATGCCTTTGCAAGAAATCAAACATTGTTTCTCCTTTTAAAATCTGCGTCTTTTCATGCTTGTTATCCATCTTTCTTTTTGCCAGTATTAATGAATCTTCATAAAATTTCCATGACAGAATGTTTCCTTTCTCTGTCCAACATGAAGGTAAACCTATTCTTGTCAATTTATCAAATGATATATCAAACTTGTTCACTGTCTCTTTGATTCCCAGTAGTCTCTTTTCTGTAACTTTCCGGAGATCATTCCTAATTATCATCTTATTAACCTCCACAGCATAAAAATATCTATCCTTTATTCCAATGTCTTATAATTCCTCATCTGACTTGGAATTAATAAAGTTTATGAACTTCCTAGCCCAATTGGCTCTCTTAATTGTTGTTTGCTTATCAGATAGGATCTTTTCTTCATATTCTGAGATAAGGCTTTTCTCCTTTGCAACTATATTCAAGAAGTTCCAATTGGACTTCATTTCTGAGATAATTTCACCCCAAATGATATCTTTAGCCTTTATAAGTGAGATATTTCCTTTTAATTTCTCTTTGAGATCTTTAATCTCAGCTTCAGCCTTTTGTAAATTCATTTTATTCTGATCAGCTTCATTTTCTAGTGATCGTATGATCTTTGTGGTTGTTTCTAATTCTGCTTGAGCTTGCTTGCGATCTCTTTCTGCCATCTTAATTTCTGTGTTGAGTTGAGCAATATGTGCTTGGGGATATGTATCACATGTAGGAAAAACAAAGGTACAAGTATGACTTTCAATGTGATTTTGTAAAGAGATGGCAGTCTGCTTTATTTTAGACAATTCTTCATCTTTATGCAACAATTGCTGACGGAGTTCCTCTTTCTCTTTCTCCACCTCTGCCACTTCTGCAGCCATTGAATGCTCTGCAGCAGGTAACTTTAGCCTTTTCCTCAGGCTGGATATCTCTATTTGAGAATTCTCCATGAACTTTTGTACTGCAGCTTTGTCACTAGGATCTACACCAACCTTTATGATAATATTTTTCAACTCCTCATTTTGAACTGATAAGGCCCTTGAATTGGAATTCTCCAACTTGAACTGCTTGATAACTTTTGCTAGCATATTTTCAGCTTTAACAGCCGTGGCATTGGTCTTAGTTAGATCATTGACAATTAATTGTCCAGTCTGCATATGTAGATTCATCTTATCCAACAGTGGGATCTTCTTAACATCCATAGTTATATCTACAGCGTTGAAATCGCTTGAGGATCCAAGAGACATCCATGTTGGATGTGTTAAAGCCATTCTGAACTGATCCTTCTCGAGATCCATCACAGTTAGCAACCTAGTCTGATTAGTAGCTATGTGATGCTCTGCCTGAGCCTCCACATTAGCTTTTATTCTTTGATTCTTCTCTTCAATCTGTGTAAACACTTGTTTGACTGAGGGCACCTTTTCTTGGTAAAGCTCATGACCTCCAGGAGAAGAGGGAGCATTTTGCTCTTCATTTAAATGGAAGGTAAAACCTGGTGAATTTGAAGAATGATCTTCAGCCAACTTATTTCTTTTCTCCTCTCCTGGCTCTTCATCATCTAACTCAACAACAGAATCCTTACTTCTTTTATTTATCTTTTCAGTTATAATAGGTGTCTGAATGCTTGTTTTTGTTGAATTTACTTCTCCTGGGTTTGCCAACTTTTCCTGCTCAGGTCTGCTTTTGTGAGTAAAAGCAGAATATCCATTTTTAGCTCTCCTTTGGGAAATCACTCCATGAGGATCATATGACCATTTTTCACCCAGTAATAGATGTGTCTCTTCCAAAAACTTAGACACTTCACCAAATTCTTGTCTCTTATTTACCACAAAGGGTCCCACACTCATGGGCAACTTATACATGAGACCTTTCTTCACGGGAACAAAATGCACCTGATCTACGTTGAGACTCGGTCTGATGAATTCAAGGGCAAAAAGCCTCATAGGCACAAAATTTGGGAGCCTGTAAGGCTCAATATTAGTTCCATACAATCTTATCTCATAATATTCCTCAAAAACAACCAATCCCCAAACCTGCAACTAGGTCTCAACTGTAAAAACTCCCTGGCTTTTGGTAGAAAACAAGGGGGAGAAACCCCATTCAATATTCTATAATAAATTGACATATACTGACTGGAAAAATCAAACAACCCTACTTCATTTCCCTCTCTTCTAATTATGTCAATCCGAAATATAACTGACTGCTTCTGTTTTTTGACATCCATTATATTTAACCCCAAATTCATAAATTCCTCAACATTTTGATATAAGAATAAATAAACAATCAATGAGGGGAATTTAAAGGAACCTGTGAGAGAAAAGGTCATCAACTGAGAGTTGACAATCTCTTGCCAGAAAGATGGAATATCCAGAACTGTCCCTGGTTTCATCATCATTGCGTACATTCCTAATACTGATTTGTCCACTGTAAGGTCATTATCTTTGCCCAGAATTTCTGCAATACAACTTAGAACTGGTCTATTCTCAGCATCAAAAATCTCCAAATTGAATTCTTCACCTTCTAGTTGAAATTCTTTTGAATTTGGTCTCAAATGAAACATACACTGATTAAATTCTTCTCCTGAAAGGTTTTCAAAATAACTTTCCAATGAGTCTTCTGAGAATTGAAGTGATGACTCATCTTCGGAGAAACAAAACGCTTGGCGAATCAACTGCGTCGACACCTGTAGAACATTCTCCCCCTGCGAATTCATTATAAATCACTTACCAGGATACATTGAAGAAACTAGCCAACAGATAAATTCGGGAAAGAAATGAGCTTTTGGGATACATGTAGACAAGACACCGGATTTCTTCATGGCAGAAAAAATTGGGGAATTCTCATCATTTAGGGTTACTTGATGATAAAAGAGGGGATGATTTACGGAAGACACGGTATCTTGGATGTCTCTCTCATTGTCCATGAGGGAAATGTGGCTAGTCAAACCAGGTAGTGAAAATCGCTTGACCATGGTTGTACAGACAACAGAAGCAATCCATAAAGTAGTGGAGAATGAAAAGGTGGCGACGACACGGCTCAAAGGGGAAAACAATTACAAATGATTTGAAAATGTGATAAAGATCAATTTAAAAGTCGCGCAAACCCGTAATAAATGCCTGAAATGACGTGTAAAAATCCGTTGACAAGGTTTATCATGGATTACAGTTGTCTTCCACTTTGCCTCATGACGTCATTACCGAGGCTCCTGGAGTACGGCGGAAAACTTTGGCTAGTACCCCCGCAATTAATCTACACCATTGATCGTTGTTTACCCCACTGTCAAACAGGTCAACTGCGGGGGCACTTGATTCAATAACTCACGAGCTCTTTGTGCCTCCGCACTTTATCATTCGGTTATAATCTTCAATACTTGCTACTTCCGCTCGGAGACTTGCTCGACGTTTAAACATGAAACTATAATATACATCCAAACAAATTTTAACAATAAACTTAATTTGCATCGAGCTTTTAGAAACATTTCTTTTTTATGTTACAGTATAAAAAACATTATACTATAGCATATACTTTTTCTGAATTTCAGATTTTTTTGCCTTTTTTTTTTATTTTCAAAATAAAATAGAAAAGGATATGCAGATGATCCACAACAGCACCTAAGAACAGAAAATGCTAATTCACCAATTGCAAATCTTGACAAGGAAAGTAACTCATAACATTAACTCATTCCAATTCATTTCATTAGAGATATGTTGGAACAACTTGAGAAAAGGATAAGTTTGATGCAATGAGGTTCTTTTAAGTAAACAACAACTTACAATATCACAGAGAAAATCTCATCCATAGTTAGAAATTTGTTGGAACACATTGGGAAAAGATTATCTGCAACATAGTAAGGAAATCTATGCTAATTTAACTTATGACACTAAAATCAAGCCATTCTGCAACTCAATATGTTACTATTAAGCCTCATTCAAGGGTTAGAGATCTCTTGGAATAGCTTTGGAAAAAGGTTATTTGTAAAATTATGAGAAATTGCAAAACAGTCAAGACCTCAAAATGATATTACTAATTCTTGTTCATATGATAATGATGTGTTAGCAGAGATTAAGAACAAGAGCAGTTTGTAAATAATGAAGGCCGTTAAGTCTAATTTAAAAGGACTAGAATTCAATTAATAAAACTCAAAATGCAATGATCATAACTGAACTAATACACAATTAGCCTTCGAAATACTACAACTGAACTAAAATTCAATTAACCTCTGAAATACTACAGCTCTATCTCATTCAGTGTTAGTGATATTTTGGAACAATTCATAAGAACAAGATTGACTGCACTATTCGATGTGAGTGAACATAAACATGAAGTTCAGGAAATTGCCTAAATTAAGAACGAAACAGAGCTAAAGTCACTTATCTAAACAATATGCACAGAGCCTTTCGGACAGTAGGGGCCCTCTACTATCGGATTGGCACGCGAATCTCCACAAGATTTCTTCAGATCATGTATTAAAGTTGTACTTCTTTCATTAAAGGAAAACGCTTCCAAAAACATAGTATTACAGTCTTGGACAACTTAACAACAAAACATCAACTAGCTAGGTGTCTATCGGTTCACCAAGTTATTTTTATAAACAAAATACATAACTGTCATTGAGAAGAAATAGGGATAGGTGTCTTTTTCAATCAAAATCGAATTAGAACTCCTGTTGAGGCCTCGTACTTTGCTGAAGACACCTGCAGAGTCCTTGTCCTGGTAGAAGTCTACTTCTTAGTTTTGGTTTCCCCCACGTGCATAAACACTTGCAGATTTTTGCTCAGACTTCGTAGAGGGCAAGGAATGATGTAAGTGAGTTCTGGAATTCAACCATATGTGTTTTTCCTTTAGGTGACACCTGTAACCTGTGTGAACATAAGGATGGTTGCGAAATATGCGACTAGCTACAGAATGGCTGCATTCTATAGCTAAGTCTAGTCAAAAATCACTTATACAACAAGACCACAAAAGTTTAGTAAGTCAGTTATTGTATGCATTCTTAAAGTGAATTTAATCAATCCTATTGATCTTTTAAGCCTATAATTGTTAAAGGACAAAGGAAATGAAGTGAAATTTGGTGAAAGAAAAGGACATCTTTGGGGCTCAACATATACATACACCTAAAAATAGTCTGTTTGGGCCCCACCTAGTGTAGGTGCTTAGTTTTCACTAGGATCAAGGATGTTGTTTCCAGATGCCAATTTCATTGTTTCTTATTGCAAACTTCAACACTTTTGAATTTAATATTAGTTTCTTTCTATTTTTCTTTTCATTTTTATTTTAATAATTTTTAAGTTTTTTTGTAACGTTTCATTTTTATATTATATTATTTATTTTCTTGCCTATTATGGATTTATCATTGCATATCTAAATCAAAATTTATATTTCCTTGTCTTCAAACAACTATAACAATTCATTTTTGGCATTTTTAACTCTCTTTACCTTACCTTTTTCTTAATTGAATTTTTTCTCCCAGAGCACCAATTTACCTTAGCTTTATCGCACATGGCCTTGAGCCAAGACCAAAGGCCTAAGCATAGAAGACACTTAGCCTCACACTGGTTTAATATATCCACGCCCTTAACCATAGCTCTCTTAGAGCATATGACATCGATTCAAGTCTATCTGCTTAAGTGCAGAGAGCACTTAGCCTCACAATGTTTTAAAAATTCTGCACCCTTAATTTTAGTGCCTAGGATTTATGTGCTTGAGGGCTAGAACCACTCCTTTACACCAAAAGGGATAACACTCACAAACCAACCCCTTGGCATGTATCCTGAGGATCTGCCACACCATTAGCCAACATCATGCTGGCATCATCATTGTCACTTGTCTCGTCATCATTGGGCCACATCAACGTCATTGTTTTCCACATGTCACTTTCTTATTGTTCCACATTGTTTAGTTGTTGCGTCACCGCCAGTAGAAATTTACTTTTCTGTTGTACGAAGGGGGAATATAGGTTTCATGTTTTTCAATAAATTCCTTTCTAAATTAAACGACCCCGGGGAGGCAAAGTTCACATTATATGTTGTCATGGTGGGATTTTTGTCTCAGGCTAGAGTATGTCCCATGCCAAAATACAAAACAATAACCTCTACAAACCTTTTTATTGGACTCTTGGAGTGCAGTGATGTGTCATGCTATGTCATCACACTACCACACAATCACCCTGTGAATGGTGCCATGTGTTATGTGACAAAGGGCCACTTGGAAACCTTAAAGTTCCTAATTTTCATGCCACTTTATTCCATGTCATCATCATCATCATGCCACTACCATCTGGATCCCACATCATTAGGTATGGAGGAGGGCCTAGGTTTTGTGTTTTTCCACAAAATCCTTTGTTAATTGAAAATGGATCAGGCGTTGATTTATGTCAGTTTCTAATGTTGGGGACATTTTTCCATCCCGGTCTCTATTATACACGCCGTCAACTTCATGAATGCATAACTTAACTTAGCAGGGTGCGATGGACATTAGCTAAAGAAATTTTTCATGTTCTGAGGGTTTTTCCAATTGTGGCTCATGTCTGTCCATGCTAGAAACTTTCCAAGTCGTGAACGTAAAATTATGTGTCAGGTGTCAGGAAAATTTCAATCCCACAAAGTCTGTCACGTTCCCATGAAATTGTCCAGCAAGTGACGAGCATATCTCCATCTAGTGAATTCTATCTTAGGTCAGTTAACGTGAAAATAAAAATCTCATCCCATGCCTTATATTAGCCTGTGGAATTATATAACTATGGAAACTTGCAAAACTTCGTACTACTATAAATTCTTATCCCTTTATATTTTTTCAAAGTTCCATATACCATCATAAAGGTATTTCTTAGGACTATTCAACCATAAACTTTGCAGGAGTACTTGATTTGATTCACTGCAACAAAAATTCCTTCAAATATAGGCCATTAGATATCAATGGAAACCATGACAATCTTCAACAACCTCCCCCCGAACTTGACACTACTTGACATCAATCACTCACTCATTTGACATCAATGAAAACAATTTTCTCAACAAACATAATTTTTTATTTAAAGCTTGGATTGAGGTAAAGTTTATATCGTCAGAAATATCTTAACGAATTGGTTGTAATGGTGGTATCAGTATTTAAATTCAACAAACTTACAAAAGTGAATTTTTGGGTAACCCCAAATTCATTATAAACCTTGGAGATTGGTTTAAAAACAAGGTAACTCATCCCACATCCCAAGAAAAAAAAGGGGTGGAAGGGAGTATGTGACAAAGTGGTATTAGAGCCTAGGTTCAGCACTAGACCTAGAGAGGCTCACTCACTGAGGATATAATTTATTCTAATAATTTAATTATTGTATATGTTGACTTTAAAATTGAAAATTTCATTGGTTCTAACCTCAATAGAATGCTTACATGCCTTTTTATTTTATGTAACTGACATGGGTATTAGATGTGTGAATAACGTCAAGTTAGCATGCTTAATTTTTGCATGACAAGGTAATGAATTAATATGTTTATGATTCATTTAGCTCTCATTTGTGTGTGTGTGTGTGTGATAGCACATAAAAAGAAACAATTTTCAGCAAAAATAGAAGAATAAATAATATAATGGTTCAATACAGTATGGACCAAATCCATCTTGATATCCATCTTGATCAAGATGAAGACTCGGTAGCAAAAAGGTTAGAGGAAATTTCCCCTGATGGAATGAATTACCTCTAGATATTGAGTGCTAAGTTGAAGAGTTGCAAAGAAGATAACGAAAGAATCATTAAAGTAAGAAAATAGGAAAAACTAAACATGATTCTACTACAAAACCTATCAAACATGCATAGGATATTGCAACATGGACCAACCACTGGAGATATCGAAGGGTGTCATAATGACAAGATCAGGGAAAAACCTCACAAGGTTGGGAAGAAGTAAAGGCTATTAATATGTTGAGGTTGTGGAGGAGAACACCTGATTCAAGAATTCTCTCACAAACAACAAAGTACAGATAGTCCTTGTAATCTCCAGACATATGAAATGAAAACAAAAAATGTATAAAGAAGTAAATCAAAGAGGAAGATTTTGAAATGTTGGGACTGCAAAAAAAAACACCTAATTTTTTATTTCCCTTATCAGAAGCACAAGGATATGGAAAATTTTGATGTCCAAGAGACTGCCTCAATGAAAAAAACACACAACGATGCATTAGGAGTAGGTACACTAGCGAAAGATCAACAAGAAGAACCCCTAGCAGTGGCAGTAAAATCCACCGAGAATTGATTGGCACGAGGACAAATTAGGAAGTTTGAGTCACCCATAGTTTGTGGTGAGGTGAAGATATATGAGGGAGAATCCACAAGAGATCTCTAATATATGGAAGGGTCCAAAATAATGAAATTTAATTACTAATGGTGTCTAGCTAAAGAAATATACTTACATAGGGATGCAAGTTGAAGGGTTCCTTTTGATCTATCTAGAAATAGTTTAGAAATTTAAGAAAGACTAAAAATTTTTGAGCATGTATGTTAAGTGCTATTGAAAAATTAAATGTAGGGGAAAAAAATTGGATAAATTAGGTTGTACATTGAATTACAACACACCTTGGGCATGAGAAAGTTTAGGGTTGTTGCAAATATTTGCACATATATTTGACATGTTGTAAAATTGAGATGTTATAAATCATGCATGAATTAACTGACTAAAAAATAATGTGTTTGTCGATGGTTTATATGCATAGGAATTCACATGAAATAGACCCCATAATTGTTACTAGAAATAATTTTAGGTTGCAAGTCTGATAAAAAATTGAGAAAACTTACTTCTATGTGTAGTAAAAAATTTTATGCTTATTCATGTCATTTCTAACCTTGATTAAATTCCTAATGAACATTGGAGGTCTACCTTGCAGAACTACATTAGAGGGAATATGTGGATTAAGGATTAGTCAAGGGGGCCTTACTAGGTAAATACGATCCAACTACACAACAATGTTACAACTGTGAAAATGGCTTGAGCAAGGAGCTCCCTTAAAAATATATATATTATGAAGGCCTGAATGATAAGAAAATAAGAATTTCACGTTACCTAATGAATTCCATGTCACATGGGATACCCATAGGGCGAGTATGTCTTGTTGTTGAGTACCATAGGAAACGAAGTTGTGTGCTTGTGTTTATGCTTATTAGGTTTGTTGTATGAATGATTGAAAACAACAAAGGATGAAGGTTAACTCTAAAAATAACAACATATGAATAGCATGGAATATGCACATGTGTGGAACACACATGTTGTAATGTATATGCACATGTTTGGGTGTGTGAATAAGGACAAATTTTGAATATGTGAATTGGATATATAATGCAATTTCCCTTTTACAAAATTCAATTAAAATTTGTAACTAGTTGAATTGATATATTTATGACTAATATATGAGAATGAAAACATACTTAGAGACTACTGACTGTTGTAACATAAGGTATACTAATATCCAACTAAACTCCTTGAAAATACTTAATCAAAGAATTCTTTTCATGGTATCCAAAGTAAGGCAAGCAACAACCAAAGGTAAAATGGTAAATGAAAGGAATTGGGTAAGAATCCATTCCAGATAAATTTGGAATCTTTTGTTTCAAAACAAATGAATGTATTGCATGAATTCCCAAGTAAGGGTGTGGTTAAGGTAGGGAGACTTTAGTGTGAAAATATTTCAATGGCTTTTGTAATGCCTAAAACAAAATGGAGAACTAAATTTCCCATGATTTAAAGATGTGCATCTCTCATTTTTTTGACTCTTTAAGCTACTGGAATATAAGTTTTATTGCATTATGAAATTATTATAATGAATGTGATGCACATATATGGTGTTATGATCATTTCGAGTCTATTTAAATTCAGCAGAGACTAAGAGAATTATTATCTGTGTAATAATTATGAGATAACAACAATATATTTTAAGAACCTTTGTAATGAAAATATTGTGTGTATGAACACTAACGACTCTTTTTCTTATTAGAATTTTATATTGCAGGTAGAGTGATGAAATGGGATGTGACAATGAAGCCACAAAGATATAATATCACCACCTAAAAGGGATCCTAACAACATGGATAAAATTCTCATGTTTATAAGATCTAATTTCAAAATGAAGCACATTTGGGAATTAAAAAATTTTGGTTTGAAATTTTTAACAATCTCTCATGGGAACCTAATGTTGTGACACAAGTGAAATTATGGAGAAATGAGATCAAGAACAAGACCACTATGGTGACATGGTATTCCCATGACACTCTCATTACCTCATGGAAGCAAGTCATAACCGACACCTTGAGTGTAAGACTCTATGAGCAATGCAGTGGAGCAAGATAGACAAGCACTTGGCATAAGACTCCATGCACAATATAATAGAGCATGCCATACTAGCACTTAGCTATAAGAATATAACAATAACCCCATGAAGACAAATCCCAAAACATGTAGACTTCCCTGAATCGGGGTTTCTTGGGCTTGGAAGGGTGAGTAATTGATAAGGGTCCATCCAGGAAAACCCTCAAATAGGTAGACTACCCTAAATGGGGGTTTACCAGGCTAGGAAAGGTTAGTAACGGATGGGATAATATATTCGTCATGTGCTCACATAGATGTGAGTAAAAGAGGTTTTTTTCAATGAAAACAATGAGATGAAATTTTTATCTATGAAGGAAAATGAGTCTAAGAAGAAACATAGAGATAAGTATTGGTTTCAAGAATTGCTTGTCAATGAAATTTTGGTTTAATTTGATTTAAAATTATTATCATTGATCTCATAATAATTGTATTATTTTGATATAGGTGAGCTAATGAACTACCCAACAAGGATATATGACACTACTTACAAGGCAACATCATAGTAGTGCAACAGGGGCATAATTGAGATGAAGACCCTACGGAATAGCCATTATGGTGACACTAGAACATGTGATATGCATTGATTTCCATGGTTTATGTCATTATAAATATGTTGTGATATTAGAAAAATATAGAGGGATGCATTGGAAGTAATACTCCATCAAGTCTCATCCTACGCGAGGAATCATTTCCAAAGAATGGATCTCCTCAGGGATTGATGGCATAGAGAAGGGGATGCCTAAACTTAGAAGGTGTTTGATCGCTAGGAAGAGGAGACTTGAATGAACTGGTTTTCAAGGAGTCATGTACAAACTCATTGGGATCATAAATGCATGGGGTGTGTCCAAGAAATATAATGATCAAATTTTGTTCCCTATGGATGCCTTTGGAAGCAATAGATAACCAGGTAGGAATGTGTTGGAATGTTAGATGGTAAAGAGGTGACTAGACAATGGATAATGAATAACATGGAAAATTAGTACATGGAAAATTGTGTTGATGTAAGAGATATAATTATAAAGATCATTTTTTTTATTTCTATTTTTTTTTTATAGAACACCGAGGATAATGTTCCTTTAAGGGGGTGGGTTTCTGACATCCATCACCTTACCCTAATTTTGTAATATTAAATTATGATTGAAACGAAATCATGGAGAATCGTAATTGGATGATACATTGATTAAGGATTAAAATTAATTATTTAAAATGAATTAACTTATGAATAAATTATAACCTTTCTTGCATATACATAGCCTAAGGGAAAACTGGTATGCTTTCTAGTGTGCCCTGAAATCCATAGCCACCCACGTTGAAGTTCCTAACACTCTAGTTGACCAACTCACCCACCTATGCTGATAGAAGTTATGAGATGGCATTGGGAAGTGTGGGTAAAGGAACATTCTCATTCCCATCTCCCTCATGGATCGAGGCTAGAGGATGGTGCCCCTCACCCTCCAATGATGGAGGAAGTGGCACAACCACCTGAACCTTTTCCTGATAGAATGAAATTAGACCATGAGAGATTGGAGAAGTGGAGTATGACGTCCCTCACCCTAAAATATGGAGGAAGTGGCAAAATTAATCGAACAAAAACCTAAAAAATGGCAAGAGATTGATTGGACGGGGAAACTACCCTTAGTTTTCATGTCCTTAGCAAGGAGAGTGGAAGGGGGTCAACACTCTCTTGGGTACATGAGGAGATTAAAGGAGGGGAAAATAAATAAAGAGTGAAAAATCATAAATAGGAAGCATAACTCATAGGGCATAAGGATGCAATGAGGGGTGTAAAGAATCCCCTAGATGCAAGTTACAAAGCACTAAAAGTTGGGCATTAAGCTCAAGGAGTAGTGTTGGAGTTTGTGAATAAGTATGTGCTAAGATATTTGGGTGTCAGTATATGTATTAATGTGTTGAGACCACTTGGTTGTGTGTTTATGCTTGAAAATTCAATGGGAGGTTCAGATAAATGAGTGGGTTATTTTGGTGCCTATTTCCAAAGAACAATGGATAAGCCACCAAGGTAGAAAATTACTCCATTTGAGCGTCGATCCAATCCTTAAATGTGAAGCACTTGATAATGAAATCCCTCATAATATGGATCCAACTCATGGGTAGTCAGTTGCAATAAATTTGCAATGTAGTTGACCTATGGTTGCGTGAAGAGTGGTTGTGTGAAGAGTGGAAGTCCCTCATTCAGTTTTCAATCATTCTAACACACTCAAATAACTATAAATGATATGCATATATGGATCATGGGCTATGAAATTCCTTATTATTCTATTAAATAATTCATTATCTTTTATATTCATGAATGAATGTTTGAGGTTCAATTTTATATTCATGATTGAAAACTATCTTATACATCTATGTTTATAATGAATGTTTCCATTGTGAATTTTTTTTCCATACTGATGAAGGGAATACCATATTATATGCATTGAATGAATACCTAGATTGTGGTGGTGATTATATATTTCATGAATGATGTGATAATCTATGGGTTTATGCAAATTGATGTTATTGTTATGATTGAGGACTATAACAACTTTAATTCTCTAATATTCATATTGTTTAAAATATAGATTGTAGCTCTCTTTGAGTAGTATGAAAAATTGTATGTATTGTTGATATGATTGATGGTTGACCTCTCATTGAATAAGATTAACCAACCTGCAACAAGACAACAAATTTGTTTTTTTTTATGCTTCTCCTAATATAGAATTGTAGTCTGTCTAAATTGGTCTTTGGGACCAAGCCCCTTATCTTATTCTAAACCTATTGTATTTTTCAAACCCTGCTCATTACTAGGCATGGAGAATTATTTTTGAAGGTGAATGCTTAGGTATTGGATCATAATTACCAAGAATTTTGGTGTTTGGGTTTCCCCCCTTGCTTTAAGAAATTTCCCTTCTTCATTTTCTTAACTTATCATCGAAATACAATTTTTTAGGGGTTTGAGGCTAGCAAGGGGTAACCACTTTTGTGATGCCTTGGATTTATATAGGGTCATATTTCCTTGTAAGTGAAGCATATGTCCAAGGGTCTCATCCCTTGTGATAACCTAAATATGACTTTGGTCGTATTGCATCTGGTGGGCTCTACACCAAACTCAATGTAAAAAAAATGGATTTGGATATCTAGGGTTCGGAAGTAACGGGGGCTAACACATATATAGAAGCCCATATAAAACCTAGGTCGCATATCAATTGGTGGGCTCCGTTCCATACTTAATACACAAGAAACATATTTTGGAATCTGAGAATGTGGGGATGGCAAGTGATGAGCCCTAGTATTGCACTGAGTGCTACAACTCCCAAGGGCTACACGAATCTATTTATAATCCCGAGGTTCGTACATACTTAGAGGTGATATTTTTATATGCACAATAGATGGGATTCTACTCATGTCGCCCTTTACTATGACATTAGATCAACAATACTCCAAGACCATTCCTCCTACTGAACTAGAATGAAATCTTGTTGATGAAAGTGCAATTAAAATAAACTTTTAACTATGAAGGAAAATTTCCATTGACTTTAACTTGCAATTACTAACTAATCAATTCAGGAAATTACAAAGGCTAAACTACTTACAGAAAGAGAGTTATTTTATCTTGTAGCATTCACCAAACTACCAGATCTACTTGCAGAATGAAGTTAATTTATATTGCATAATTCATCAAGCTACCAATTAGAATTTCATGTGTCATCTACCTAGCTCACACTTGCTTATAAATCAATAATCTATTTGCATCAAATATGTGATAATGAAACTAAATCTACTATGTTTTTGCAGTAAAGGAAAGGAAAGTTTGGAGTGGCCTAGGAGCTTACCTTGATAATGAAATCATAGTTGGGGGTCAACATTCATCTAGGTTAAGTCAAATTTATCGTGGGGATCAAAATGGATGAAGAAAAGAGGCCCTACATGTTTGCTACAGGAGCCTTGTATTGCTACAGGAGGTCTTGTAATGCTACATGAGGGTTTTCTATAGGGTTTTGAAGGTGAAAATGGTGTCTTGAAGGAATGGAGAGGTGGATGGAGGTTGGGGTAAATGAGTGAAGGTTTTCCTAATCCCCTATCCAAGCTTAGAGCCTTTCAAAGGCTTTTCATGCACTAGGATGAGTGCTCTCGGTGTACCTAGGAAAAATGACTTTATGAAACAAAGTTTTTAGGACAGAATTTGGAGGTGACTAAAGAATGTGAGGGAGCTCAAGATGGAAGTGGTAAAGGTGCCCTTTCCTGAAAATCCACATATCCCTACAATTATCACATGCATGCATCCATTTATCATTGAAAAAATAAGATAACTGATGGTGGAAAAGATGGGTTGAATTTAAAATATATATATATATATATATATTATGCCAGATCTATGATCTAATCATTAAATTAACTTCTAAGTTGTATAAATCAAATGTAAGATAAGACAAATAACACAAATATCTTTCCAAGAAATCATAAACATAAAACTTTTGAATTGTGGTTGTGAATCCTTCCACTCATGCTCTCATAAGAGAGGTGAAGTAGAGGCTGAAACCACAAGTTTTGATGGATTATTCTCTACTAAAATGCAAGAAACTAAGAAATAATTGAAGCTAAGAGAAATACAAATACATAAGAGGAACATAAGCCACTGGGTTGGGCCCAAACCCAAGACCCTCATCCCTTTGGAACTAACTCAGTGATAATTCAATAAGCAACTTATCATTATCATCAAATAAAATGTCTAATACATCAGATGAAATTCAAAATAAAAATACCAAGTTCCTTTAATAGATACCTAGCTGAAAACAAAACTCGAATCCTAATGAGCTCTTATTATTGTTTATTTATACAAGAGTGTAGCTGCTATCAACTCCCTAGAAAATAAGAATGGTTGTATCCTTCAACTCGAGAATGGTGGATCTTGTTCTTCATTACTCATAGTGGCTTGGATGCCAATGACCTCAAGCTGATGAGAGAGAGAGAGAGAGTTGTGATCTTAAGTTTATGGAGGGAGCTAAGGAGGTGGAAAACCTCCTAGATTCTCTCCTTGTTTTCTACTTCGAGCCCTTGTATGGAAATGTAACAAACCTAGCCTAAAATTTCATGTAATAAAAGTTAATAAAGGAAAAAATAAGACCACTATTAAGGGACACTTATTCCAAGATTAATGTTGGGAAAAACATCCTAGTTGGTGTTCATTTCGGTTATTATGGCTAAAGGAAATTGGCAAAGGTAATGGCAAAGGCTTTGGAAAGGAAAGAGGCATTATTTGGCACATTTATTTATGAAAATAATGGAAATTAGGAGAAAATTAAGGTGAAAGGTAATAGGTTGCATGTGAGGATGAAAATGAAGAAAAATGAGGCCTCATTGATAAAAAGGCTTTTGAGGATTAATTGGAAAGCTTTTGTCTCAAGCTTTTTGTCAGTTCATTTTTGGAGCTCTCTCATTATTCTCTCTCTCTCACTCTTGGACACTTAGGTTTTCTTAAAGCATTTCAGCATTGGACCAAGAAAGAGGAAAGAAAGAAAAATAAGGACAAAGAAATGGAAGGAAAGGAAATATCAAGCGAGAAAGAGCAGGATCAAGAAACTTCAGCAGGAATACTTGCAGGTAACATATTCCATGTATGATTTCCTAGTTAGTTTGGACATGCATGGGTTAAATGCATGTTGGTATTTGGTTATCTTGATGTCGATGGCATGGTTTTTTCTGGTCTTGACAGTGGTTTTCAGCCTTTCTATTCCATTTTTTGGATAACCATGGTGTGATGGGATTGATGTCATTTTTTAGCTTTGAAATTTCCGGATGGTTTTCAGAATCCAGGGTGGAAATGGTCTCAGGAAATTCCCAAAGGGCTAGGAATCCCTTGACCAATTTTGGTGGGATCCATGGTAAATCCTTAGGGTGGTGTCTCGGTTTAGGGCCTAGTGATTCGATGTGGATTGTGGTAAATCCTGGGAGACAAGGAGATGGAAAATTCCTCAAGGGTAGTGATGGATTCCAGAGGCATTCCAAGCTCAGTTTGGTTTTGTGATCTCGACACTGATTTAGGTGTGATCACGATATTGTGAGGGTGTAGGTGGTTTAACCTGTGGATTACATTGGTTGTTTTTGGATTGGTTTATCCATGAGATCCCACATTCATGGTTAGAATATGGCATGGGGGTGGCTGGCTGAAGAGAGATTTGGCTCAGCCATGTATATGGTCTGGTGGTGAGTGGAAGTCCCAAACCTAGTTGGTTCTTGCCTATGTTTAATAAAAGATAAGTTCTCATTATTTTTTAATTATTAGTGTATGAATTTAATGGTTTTTATCTAATTATTAATTACATGGTCTTATGTTGGTTATAAGCATCGTTATATGACTGGTTCAAGTCACAGTTATTTCATGTACTTACTTGTAATTGTAAAGATAATGGATGCAAGACCTAATTGATGTCATAACAATTGGAGGAAGAGGGTAGTGATCCTTCTTCTCATGTCTCATAAGAGTTTTTCAGTCATTCATGCTCTGTCTTTTATCCTATACCTTTAGATTGAATTGATGCCAAGTGTTTGACAGAATGTCAGTCTTGGTTGGGGATGGTCAGGTCTAGTCCTAGAGTCAGTTTTTGGTTCATTATCCTTGTCATCATGTGTTTTATGGATTCTAGAAGCTACAAGAAGTTTTGGGAAGTGGTCGGGATTCTTGGCTTAAAAAGTGGCACAAATCTCGCAGACGTTGGCACAGGTGTGAGGGAAAAATTCTCTGGACACATGCATACCCATGTTGTGGGAGCATCCAGATCCTCCTAGATGCACCCTTGCCGATATCAAGGGAACGTCTGAGGGATTTCTTCACTAAAACTCAGTGGGACCCAGGAATTGTTCAGGTGGATGACTGGGATAGCCTCTGGGGGTGTTGTAGCATGTACATGAGGTTTATGTTAAGGGTTTTTGTCGATTCCATTTTAGTGGACCCTAATAGGATTGTGATTCTTCGGGCCACCAAGATTTTCAAAAGGAATAAATGAATGGTGGCCTAGAGGTCAGCTATTGAGATATATTGATGCGCCCCCCTTGTGTTCGAATTTTACTAATCATGACAATTTAAATAATAATACAAAATCATCTTAAATGGTTTGCAAATTTCTCTTCATGCACTTCATTTTAGTCTAGGATCATCAAATTTTCCTATTAGTTTATCAAAATTTTACCAATCGTGATAATTTTTTATGCATTTTAGAATTTCCTAAGTTTAAAGAAGTAACACTTTTTCTAAACTACTGATAGGTTTGTTCCTCTCAATTGATCTAGATAGCATTTTAAACTTTGTATTTTGCATGAAATTCTAAGTTGCAACTTAAGGAATTTCAAAATCAAAGGACAACATGAAGTGGTTTGAATTAATGGTACACCTGATGGTGATATAAGTGGGTCTCTCATTTTCCTTTCTCATAGAAATCCATTATCATGTAATTTTTAACCCACAACATTTGTACCACTTTCAAAGAGATGTACAGTTTTGATACTTACTAAAGAGACATTACATTGAAAGTTTGACACATAAAATAAAAATTATGGTATATGAAAGGTTTTTTAAGAATCATGGAAAACAAGTGAGCCAATGATTTAAATGTCTTAGCTATTAGCTTCTCTATGTGTTTTAACCTCAAGGGCATATCTTCCAGTTTTAGATTTTGGTGCATTCCACCCACATTTAAGAAATTTATATTTCATTATAAGTAAAGAGTAAAACATAAACAACATTCAAGGTTTATGTTTATTATACACATCGCCAAGAATAAGAAAACATGCATATTTTTCCCAAAAAAAAAGAAAAAGATGCACAATTCATAAGTTTCCCCGTTCCTTGATAATTGCAGGTCTTGTTTTCTCTATTAGAATTTCTCTTATAGAGAGTTCCTCCTGAATTAAAGGTCCTTTCCCCCTTTCTATAAAAATTATGGTATATGAAAGGTTTTTTAAGAATCATGGAAAACAAGTGAGCCAATGATTGAAATGTCTTAGCTATTAGCTTCTCTACGTGTTTTAACCTCAAGGGCATATCTTCCAGTTTTAGATGTTGGTGCATTCCACCGGCATTTAGGAAATTTATATTTCATTATAAGTACAGAGTAAAACATAAACAACATTCAAGGTTCATATTTATTATACACATCCCCAAGAATAAGAAAACATGCATATTTTTCCCAAAAAAAAAGAAAAAGATGCACAATTCATAAGTTTCCCCGTTCCTTGATAATTGGAGGTCTTGTTTTCTCTATTAGAATTTCTCTTATAGAGAGGTCCTCCTGAATTAAAGATCCTTTCCCCCTCTCTATAAATTCTCACGCATATATAATTATATATATATATATATATATATATATATATATATATATATATATATATATATATATATATATATATATATATATATATATATATATATATATATATATATATATATATTATGGTAATAATAGAATGTGGAAGATAATAGAATTCAACTAGTAGAGATTTAAAGATCTACCTAGGAATATCCATATGTCCGATGCAAGATATTTTTTCCAAGTTGGTTCAACTTCCCTATGGAATTCATAAGATTTAAATGGGAATAAATTATATCCATCTCTCTCAAATGCATTGTTACCTATAATATTCGTGATCTAGATGATATCCACATACAATTTTTCATCTATCTTGGTACTTTATGAGTGGAAAAATTAGAATAATTGTCCTGTAGGGCCCATTTTAGTAATAATATCAGTTGGAAAATTAGGGTTTATAACCTTCCATAGCCATTTTTGTTAGACAAATGAATAATTATGTACTTTAATAATATTCCATTAACTCAAGCATTCATATATACAAGTGGAAGTGTTTATTTACTTCACATTCCATGAGGGAATCTTGTTATTCCTCAAGACTCTTCATTTTATCTACCTTTGGATTATGCACACTAATAATATGATAATAATCGAAGGATTATGTATCTAGCATTCTATAGAATTTGTATGGATTTGGTGCAATGGTTTGGATGGGAAATCAATTGAAATTTAAATTTTCATTAATGGTTGTGCAATAGAATTTGAATAATTCATATTTTAATAAAAAAACATTAAACTGAAGCATTTATAATAATAAATTTGGCTAATACAATGTGTGGTGATTGTTTTTAAATTTTTCCTCCAATCACAATGGTGTTGGCCTAGTGTCAACATGAGCATTCCTAGCACATTTTTTTATCAAAATTATTGAATTTATATGGCTTTGGTGTGGTGGTTTGGATGTGTAATATTCCAAAATTGGAACAACTCAGAAAGTCTGTTGAAATAACGCACTTCTGAAAATTTTGTGCACAAAAATGAGTTTGTAGCTCCTGTATCCCTTATATCAGCTCATCTAAGATATAAATCCAAAAGGAGAGCAAAAACAAATCAGACTAGGTGGGTTAAACAGATCTCCCACAAACTAGTCTAGCTGAAAAACACCCAAAGAGAGGGACTGCAGCTATATGCAAAGACTTCTTCAGAAATAACGTAGATCCACTGAAGAGAAGAAATAGGGTGATATGGAGGCTTAATATCAGAGGTATAATCAGCAAATCATAAGTACATTACAGCCCATACATTGTACAAGAGAAAGAATAATATAATACAGGAAAAATCCTCAAAAATGAGGTGCTACAGCCATGGAAAAATTCTGCATAAACTCAACAGCGTTATTTTATTGGGGCTGAAGTAGTATTTTATGATAACTCAGATCTAGAGCAGATATGTACATAAAAATATATATCTAATTCAAATCTGTGTACAAGAAGAGTTCATCTATACATTCCCCTTGGGGTTTTGTGCAAAACATGAAGCACAGAGAGTAGATATGAGATCTAAAGTTGAAAATCTGCAGAAATATTCAGAAATTTCTGAAGCATACAATAGGACAACAGATCATATCTGAAACAAACATGGATTGGGTGGCCAATCCATGGATCACCACAGTGAGAGGAAGAATCCTACACCGGAGATCTCTCCTCCAAAATGCAGACAAAACACCCTGCAGCTGCAACTCTGCAATAACGTTGTCCAGGGAGAGAAAAAATGTTGTAGGCTCTGAGAATGATTTGGCCTGATGCAAAGTTCTAGATCTGAAGCTCAATCAGCTAATGCACTCTTCTAGGAGGTTAAAAGACACACTCACTGAGAAGAGGCACCAACATAATCTAGATCTGAGCAGATCTAGTTTATCCACTTGCTGCAACTCACAAGGACATCTCAACCCTCAAAGGAGCAGCGCTGTAGATGTAAAGTGAAGCTTGGCCCAAGCCTGATAGTGGAAAAGTTAGAACAAATCTCCTCCAAGAGCTGCTCAAGGAAGGAGGTGGGATTCCTAAATAGGAAAACCCCAATGAGGGATGTCTCAGTAGACAATACCTTCAGAAAATAATAGCATCAACAACCTCTTCATGCTGCCCTCCTATTCCTTTTATAAGATTGGAGTCTTGTAAACCCTAAACTACTTCATTAGTTTAGCCTCTTTCACATGTATAATCCCCTTCTAGAACTGCGTTATCCCTCAAAGAGGTTCAATGCATCTAGACTACGTTGTAGATATGGTCATGGTTGACTTGGTCAAGTGTTCAACCACTTTCACACTCAAGGTGTCGTCATTTCGTCTAGTTAGCTTGATTTTCATTCACATTGAGCTGTCTTTCTTTAGGATCCACTCTTTAAGAATAAATGTTGTTGACTTGGTCAAACTTGACCTTGTCCACATAGTTTAGACATTGTTCACACATGTGGATGCTTGATCTGGTTATTTCATGATCCCTTTTCACACTATGAGGGATTCTTATTCATACTTGAGAAACTTATGAGCCTCCTTGACCATTTATTCATCCTTCTATATTTTAAAAGAAAAATTAATATTCCTATTAGCTGAAGCTAAATAAGGAACATTACAGTCTCCCCCTCCCAAATGTTTCTTGTCCTCAAGCAACTGCAAGGGTGCTGCAAAATCTCCCCTCCTTCTCTTGTGGCCCCCTCATCCAATAGTCTCCACCACTGCTTCAGATTATCTGCAATAGTTCGATCTTCCAATGGTCCCTCCTTAAGGTGCAAGTTGGCCCTTGGTGAATAAACCCAATGGCTCTCATCATGAAAGAATGGAAGGTTGTTATGGAAACCTCCTTGTTGATCCATGGCCTCCTCAAGATAGAAGTGATGACAATCATGGGGAATCCCATTATTCATGAAAGACTCCCATATCCATGTTATCATGCAAATGAAGTGGATCACCTCCTAGCTTGGCAATCCATAGAAAAAATCCTCCCCAATACATATGAGAGGCATGTTCCCAACAAACATATGGCTCACTCTACAGAAAGACAAGTGATCTATCATAGTGGCCATACAATATCTCATGCTCCCATTGAAGCATGCAGTGCAAAAAGAGTAGGGAACCCCTTTCCCCAAGGACACACCCTACCAATGTGCCTCTCCTCCAACCATGTTCCCAAAAGTAACATTTTCAACATATGGAATCATGATTAGAATCATGCTAGCTACCATATATGATAAAGGAGAAGGAAGATGTCTCTTCATGTGCAACCAGCACAGTTTTACCCTTAACTGCCATAGAGTAGGAGATGACAAGTGCCTCCCCCAACACTTGTTTGTTGCCCCATCCCTTCTGAATGCTTGGAGAAGGTGCATCATATTTGGTGTAAAAGAATCACACCATGAAGAATATAATAGCTTCCCAAGATCCTCCAAGGAATGACCTGCATCAACATAGTTCATGGTCTTGAGTGGTCCATGAAACCCATCATAAATAGTGCCCCCCATTGGAGCAATATTCTGCAAATGAGTGTTAGAAAAATATAGGCATATAGGAGATACATCATAATATTCAGAAATACAAGTTCCTCTATATACTTGTTTTACATCAGTGGGGTAACTCATGGATGAGTTCCCTTTCACACTCAATGAGTAAGGAGATGTGAATGATGGCTCTTTCAAAGAGCTATGTTCCTCCTCATATAGCAAGTAGTCCATGCACATTTTCATATGAGAGTGCACCTCTTCCTTGAAACCTTCCCATATGAGCCCCTCTAAGATAGCATGGTATGCTCTAATGAACCCGGTGGGTTTGGAAAGCAATATCTCATAGGTTGCATCTAGTAGTCTTTCCTTGAGCTTGGAATCTTTAACCAAAAGGATAAGATTATAGAAATAAATGACTCCATAAACTACCTTAAACCTTCCATCCCTTACTTCCCCATCAAGAACCCCACATGTGAAAAGGTCCTTGGAGTATTCCATCATGAGTTGGGAATCCCAACAAGGGTCCAGGCTTCCCAAGAATGACAGCGTTGTAGAGGTCTGAAATGCAGCCCCTGTCATGTCATGGCTCTCCTCTTTGACATGTCTGATGTAAAAATCACATGTTGGAGCCTTATAATCTTCCCTTTGCTACCTCTTTTGCAGATGATCTTGCCCAAGACAATATTGAAGTAGATGGAAATCAACTTCCCCTCAGAAATTCCTTGTCTTCCAATACTTCCTTAATCTAGCCCATGCATGCAAGAGAGTCAACAGCCTCTTGTCATGTTCAGAAATATCTTTTATGAATGAAGGTACCATGGGCTGCCCCAAAGATGTGGAGTTTCCATGTGTCCTCATGTCCATGCCATCACAGATTTTAGATTCCTCCTTCCTTAGTGCAGATAACTGAGTGGAAGATAGCAATGCCCCTTTCACGAAATTGCTCATCTCTCTTCTGAATTCATGAGATATTCTTTGCGTTGTGATGGCTTCTCCCAAGGCTCCCTCCTTAGCCGAGTATGAAAATGTTTCCCATAGTTGAGAGAACACTTTATTTTTCCTCCAATCAAGAGGTGCTTGAGGTGCTGTTGTTGTAACTGCGTTATCATCTCCTACCTTCTCCTCCTCCTCTTCAATAGTTGAAGTTGCCCCATCATCAATAAGAGACCTTAGATCTTGGTCATCTATTGAAGGAGGAATCTTCATGCCTTCTTCTTGAGAAGAGAGTCCTTCATCCAATGGATATCTTGCCCTTGGCAAGGAATCAAACAAACCTACACCTTCTTCCATGGTTTTCAGAAATGGATTTGGATTCATAGACCCTCCCAACTCATGCAAAGATTTGTTTGACACGGCTTGATAGTTTCAATAGAAGGTGTTACACATGAAGCGTCATCAAACCTTTCCACTAATATTTCAATAAACTTTGCATAAGTAGGTGTATTTTCATTTATTAATGAAAAAGACTCAAAAAACCACCAAACATATTCTTTACCTTCAAAATGTAGGGCTTCTAATTTGATGGCTTCAATTTCAGAAACTTGATGTTGCTGCACAAAGTTGTCTAGCTCATCCACCCACACCCTAACTGGACATTTAGGTGATCCATAAAAAGTAGATAGATAGAATCTACCCATATCATGATGCTTCTCCTTTGTGCTTCTATCCTCCTTGATCTTACAGAACCTTTGGAAGTTCAATTTATCTTTGAACTCATTATATTGAGCTTCATATTCCAGCAAATACTCACCAAGAGTCTCCTTCTTGGTCACACCTCCTTTCTTCCTCTTCATGAAGAAATCACTGACAGAGCATTGAATATTTGGTGATATGGCTGAGTGCACATATCCATGAGATGAGGATTTATAACTTTCCTCGTGTATAGATCTTGTAGATCTGATTAAGGGATCTTCCTGCACTTCCCTCCTCATTTATTTGATATCTTTTCTGATACCTTGCAGAGCTTGAGATAGAAGTTTTGTGAACCTATTCTCTCCAGAAAAAAAGGGTCTACTCTGATTTCTCTTGCATATATCCTCCTCCCCATGAGAATAATCCATACTGCTTGAAGCTCACAGGCTGAACCAATAAAGCAACTATGATACCACTGTAATATTCCAAAATTGGAACAGCTCAGCAAGCCTACTAAAATAACGCACTTCTGAGAATTATGTGCATAGAAATGAGTTTGAAGCTCCTATATCCCTTATATCAGCTCATCTAAGATCTAAATCCAAAAGGAGAGCAAAAACAAATCAGACTAGGTGGGTTAAACAGATCTCCCACAAACTAGTCTAGCTGAAAAACACCCAAAGAGAGGGACTGCAGCTATATGCAAAGACTGCTTCAGAAATAACGCAGATCCACTGAAGCAAAGAAATAGGCTGATATGGAGGCTTAATATCAGAGGTATAATCAGAAAATCAGAATTACATTACAGCCCATACATTGTACAAGAGAAATAATAAGATAATGCAGGAAAAATCCTCAGAAATGAGGTGCTACAGCCATGGAAAAAATCTACATAAACTCAACAACGTTATTTTATTGGGGATGAAGAAGTAGTATATGATAACTCAGATCTAGAGCATATTTTTACATAAAAATATAGATCTAATTCAGATCTGTGTACAAGAAGAGCTCATCTATACATTCCCCTTGGGGTTTTGTGCCAAACATGAAGCACAAAGAGTAGATCTGAGATCTAAAGTTGCAGATCTGCGGAAATATTCAGAAATTTCTAAAGCATACAATAGGACAACAAATCATATCTGAAACAAACATGGATTGGGTGGCCAATCCATGGATCACCATAGTGAGAGGAAGAATCCTACATCGGATATCTCTCCTCCAAAATGCAGACAAAACACCCTGCAGCTGCAACTCTACAAATAACATTGTCCAGGGAGAGAAACAGCGTTGTAGGCTCTAAGAATGCTTTGGCCTGATGCCAAAATCTAGATCTGAAGCTCAATCAGCTAATGAACTCTTCCAGGAGGTTAAAAGACACACTCACTGAGAAGAGGCACCAACATAATCTAGATCTGAGCAGATCTAGTTTCTCCACTTGTTGCAACTCACAAGGACATCTCAACCCTCAACAAGAGCAGCGCTATAGATTTAAGGTGAAGCTTGGCCCAAGCTTGATAGTGGACAAGTTAGAAAAAATCTCCTCCAAGAGCTGCTCAAGGAAGGAGGTGGGATTCCTAAACAGGAAAACCCCAATGAGGGATATCTCAGCAGACAATACCTTCAGAAAATAATAGCTTCAACAACCTCTTCATGCTGCCCTCCTCTTCCTTTTATAATATTGGAGTCTTGTAAACCCTAAACCACTTCATTAGTTTAGCCTCTTTCACATGTAGAATCCCCTTCTAGAACTGCGCTATCCCTCAAAGAGGTTCAATGTATCTATACTGTGTTGTAGATATGGTCATGGTTGACTTGGTCAAGTGTTCAACCACTTTCACACTCAAGGTGTCTTCATTTTGTCTAGTTAGCTTGATTTTCATTCACATTGAGCTGTCTTTCTTTAGGATCCACTCTTTAAGAATAAATGCTGCTAACTTGGTCAAACTTGACCTTGTCCACATAGTTTAGACATTGTTCACACCTAGTTTAGACATGTGGATGCTTGATCTGGTTATTTCATGATCCCTTTTCACACTATGAGGGATTTTTATTCATACTTGAGAAACTTATGAGCCTCCTTGACCATTTATTCATCCTTTTAGATTTTAAAAGAAAAATTAATATTCCTATTAGCTGAAGCTAAATTAGGAATATTACAGGATGGGAAAATATTTTACATTTAAAATTTCATTAATGATTGTGACATAGAATTTTAATAATACAAATTTTAATAAAAATAAATATTAAAATGAAACATTTGTAATAATAAATTTGGCTAATAGATGTGGTAATTTTTTTAAACTTTTCCCTCCAATCACAATGGTGTTTTCTGAGTGTCAACATGAGCATCCCTAGCACAATGTTGTATCAATATTATTGATTTTGTATGCCTTTGGTGCAGTCGTTTGGATGGAAAAACAACTTACATTTATATTTTTGTTAATGATTGTGATGTCAAATTTGAATAATTAAAATTTTAATTAAAAAAAATATATTAAAATGAAACATTTGTAATAATAAGTTTGGTTAATAGAATGAGTGGTATTTTTTTTAACTTTTCCCTCCAATCACAACATCGTTGACACAATTTCAACATGAGCATCCCTAACACACTTTTTTATCAAAATTATTGAATTTGTATGGCTTTGGTACAATGGTTTGGATGGGAAGATATTTTAAAATATCATTAATAGTTGTGACGTAAAATTTGAATAATTCAAATTTAAAAAAATTAAAATTAAAATTATAACCAACGTAGATCCATATTAACTTCAGATTTGTCAAGCACCAAGACAAAAAAAATATCTCGAAGTGAAAACCAATTTTTTGAGAGAAAAAAATTGAGGGAATGCTTGCACCTCAAGATTTTGTATCCCTCTTGGTGCTTGATATATCCATAGTTAAGATGGATCTACACTTATATTATGCATTCACTTCAAGTGGAGGGTTTGTGGGGAATTGTAATTGTTCCTGCTAGTCGAGGAATGGTTGAATAATAGAAATGGACAAACATTGATCGACCTAGTCAACTTAGTCAACTAATTTACTTAGTCAACTAGAAACTACGAAGACTAACATTTCAAGTAAACGTGAAGTATAGTCAACCAATGATTACTAGTCGATTCATGATTGCTAAATAAATAATATGCTTTGGTCGAATTGTCAACTAGAGATGATGAGGTAACCTACAAGGATGGAGAGATGACATATTGACTTACAAAATAGCTCTGATCAATGGATTTGACCTTATTCATTTTAACTTTTGTATTTTATAAAGGAACGTCATTCATGTAATAAATTTTTAAAGGTGATTTTTACATCCCTCAAGATAAACATGCATTATGTGTTTCAAGCATTACAATGGTTTTCAAAATTTTATCTTATTTATAAATTTAACTACATGAATTGTGTGAGTAGAAATAGTAGTAGGTACCCATTATATTTGGTATACATCTAAGGAGATGTGTTGGTCAGAGCCTTGTGTAAAGAATTAGTCAACTTGGTTTACTCAAATATCAAATTGACTTGGTGTACAACTAGCTAAACGAGATTGAATTGACTAAGATCCTCAGATGTTGTAGACAATGAATTTCCTGTTGATGAAGTTGATCAGGATATTGATGATTGACATATATTATGGGATTACTACAATATATTTGATCTTGTTGCTTTATGTTTTCATTCGAGTAATTCAAGCGTATGATTCTCATCATGCATCGCACCATTATTTTTTGAAGAAATATTTTGAGTCTATAATTAATGAATGGATCAATATGAAATAGATTATTTTTTTCACTATGTAATAGAGTCTTGTATAGAAACAAAATTACACTAAGGATAGTTGATTCGAGTTGTAATTATGTTGTGGACTAATTATTTCAGCCATGTGTAAGTTAAGAATTAAAGAGTGGGTGAAACATGAGCTTTATTTAAGGAAGTGATCCTCTCCTTCTTGTAATTTATATCAATTTTTAGTTGATGAGATTGGATTATGTTGACACTAGTAGATATTAAGTCAATAGTTGGTGTAAAAATTCCAATGTTGGAAAAAAATTAGTTGTGTATCGGTCAAGTTAAATGTGTCCTTCATGTAATATCTCAAATATTGACTCCATATATTTGTAGAAAGACATACAAAAACATCAAAGAAGTAAATAAAGGTTGATAGAGAATCCAAGAAGAGTAGTAGAAATATTTAATTGAGCATTTTAGCACTGTCATCGGGTGATGAGAAATAAAGCAGTCAATAATGAGACCAGAAAAGATGAACACACATACAAAGAGTTTAACATATAAGATCACGACAATAGAAAATTGAAGTGATTGATCCCATGATATCAAAGTTACATAATGGTTACTTTGGTTGTGGCAGTGGCAAAGAGCAGTTGGGTTGATATTGCAGACCTTAATTTATTTTATCCAAAAGAACTCAAATGAATGATAGTCACTCATTGGACTCATATATAAAGAGGCAATGGATCCCCATATCAGAAATGAGTTTCCCGAAGATTCTTAGTGAGAGTATCATTTTGAAAAGTAGAGGCAGTTGAGTGCCCTAAGACTATAGAGAACTATTGAGGAGTCAAGATCTGCAATGAGTAGTCACCAAGTGAGTAGAGGTCACAACACACCTTGTATATGTGCATCTTCCTATCCACCTAGCCACTATTGTGGATAAGTTACTTATGTAGACCAATATGCATGTGTTATAGGCCATATTGTCACATCTTATCAATTAACCTTCAAATAATATCATTCACATCCTTTTAACACTTTGTCATCTTCCGTACACAAATACCTAAGCATGATTCTCTCAAATCCTTGATTTTTTGCCTGAAACTTATTCATTTTTAGGTCCAACACCCCTATCCCTTCATTTTCCAACATTCACTAGCCGGTTGGCTCTCTCTAGACCTATGTTGATCACCAGCAGGTTTCCCCTTGCTGGGGGTGCGTTGATTCTAGAAATTTGGAAAAAATAAAAAGAATCTTGAAGATTCTTCTTCCAAAAGCTTCCATGAGTTGTTATAACTATTTACCTTGGATAAAAGTTCTGAATCCTATCCTATCCTACCTTGGATATTTAACCCCTTATCCCTTGAGCTCATCATCCCATCAAGAGTGGATATCAAGCCTAGATTCGTAAATGGATAAGAACTCTTAACTTACCACCATCTTTTATAAATTTGTGCTCATTCACAAGCTAGGGGTTGAGTTTTGGAGATAGATTCTACCCTCATGTTGTTACTATGAGAGCCATTATTCCATGCATTAGGGTGAATGTACACTTTGTGGCAAGGAAGGACAAGTAAACTTGGAGGAGCTCTTCTATAATATAAACACCTATATTTGGTTGTAACTCTCTCCATTTCTATTAATGCAAAGAGTTCATTGTTATCCTATATGCGATGTTATGATTTCATGTATTTCAATGTCACGTTGGTCCATTTAATAAAGTGATTAGATTATGCTACATATATTTCGTAGATCATTGGTTTGTGTTGTTTGATTGTGCAGGTTCTAATTATAGTGATCAGAACTATGATTGGAGCGTACAAGCCAAGAGAGGAGTGAAGCATAAGAAGGATTCCAAGTAGGCTTAACCCCATTATCTATTTACTCTAAGGAAAACATTAGCTTCTTTGTATTTATGTTGTTCTAGACTATGCCATCAAGTCTAGGGAAGATACTTATCTCCACAGTCGTATATTCTGCGTAACAAATTGGTGAATTCACTGGCGATCGATGTATTCCCTTGGTGATTTCCTTGTCCTTAGTTTTTCTTTTACCTCTTCTTCAAAACTTCACTTTCTTATTCAACCAAGAATAGACCTAGGAAGACCCTTTCATTAAGTTTCAATTAAAATTTTTATGTCAGAACCTTGCATCCTTGGATCAACGCTCCCTCTGCTCTATATGCAAAGAATTGAAATGCTTCTGAGCCTTCTCTGTGCCTTCATTGCATAACAATGGTGCCCCTACAACACCTGTTTTGGCCACTGCTTATGCACAATTTTCTTTTGTTTTGATTTTCTCTCTATCCAGCGTTGTTCCAACTACTCTTCCTTGAGTATTTGACTGTCTTCTGGTCTCATAGAAGCCTCCATTTGGTTTGATTTTTGTTTTTTGTGACTTTGATAAGGATTTGTTTCAATTTTCCTTTGTTCTTATCAGTAGGTCATTAGAGAACTGATTTGTTTGATCATTGAGTACTTGAATGAATTGGTGTTTTAGTCATCGTTCTGAAAAGTTTTCATTTATCAATGGTTAGACATGCATCTTAGTTTTCATCATATTTAAAAGTTAAGTGAAATTGAAAAGAAAAGTCTCTTTGAATTGGCATATAGGTTTTTGTGTGTGCATCAACATTGGAACAGTTGCATTAAAAGGGAATTTCACTTAGCATATTTTTTTTTGCATTTTGTATGTTGCATACTCTTTGTCTCTTCCCTCCTTCAGATAGATTTTCATTGAAAGTGAAAGATTTCATTTCTTCATGCTAGCTTGCATTTAAGGGAAGCCAGGTGAAACTCGTGGTGAGACCTGAAACTGAAACTTAATCAAAGATAAACATTAAAATTTACTGAATCAACCTAAGGAGCATTTGTAACATTAACACAAAAATTTAGAGGTCTAGGCTAGAGACATGCTTCGACGTCATTAAACTTAGGATTTGTCAGTCTTTGGCAGCGTTGTATATGGGGGGTGATATCTCATTCCATGTATGTAAGTGTATCAGATCGTTCTCTGTGTACCTTTGGGTATATTGGATGGTGCTCCCCACAAGATAAGTATATGGGAACGTTCTCATTGAACGGTTATGCATTAGACAACACTACTATGGACTGCACTTCCACGTACTGTCGAGTATATTTGGAAGTCCACCATAGGTTTCTGTCCTCACCATATGTAACCAATTTGGTCACCTTGTCCACTGTGATACACCAATCATAACATTTGAGGATATTTCATGCCCATACGTAAATCCTTGGTTCTCCAAGGTTGTATATTGTAATTCACAGTTGCTTGGTAATCCTTATTTTCCTAGTTACCCCTTTATTTTATTTTTTGTCTTTAATTTCTAAAATCAATTAATTAACTACAATATATCATCCTCACCATGTAACAACTCCTTAGTGGATCCTAGGTTGAGACTAATGGAAATCCTTCCCGAGTCCTCTAGTCAATGACACCCCTCTGATGGGAATCGTGGTCCTTTTCCTCCTTTTGAAAATATTGGTGCTCCATATATGGAAACATTGTCACTTCCCGAAATTACCATTGGTTTTCCAGTTTTGTTTTTTTCAACCACTATGGTTCTGAATGTCCAAACTTCTCCTCAACCAAGTAGTCCTCCACTTGAAAAAGTTGATCCTAATGTTGACCCTTTTCCTTCTTCTCATGTTTGGTCTTCTTGCTCTTTGTCTAGTGAAATCCTCAAAGTTAGTAACCAAGTAGATAAGAAGAAGAAGAAAATAATATTAAGAAGAAGAAAATTAAGCAAGGGGGAAACCAAGCAACCATTGCTACCCATGCAACTAGTATGGACAAATCTTCCAATCAACCCAGCAAATTTCAATTCTCTTACAAATTATGTAAGGGTGACCACCTTCTTAGACATTTTCCTAGTATTCCCAAGGTATTAGAAGTGTTGCCCAAAGTCTCACATCAGCCTTTATCATCTACCTATGGAGATCATGTTGGTGATAAACCATCACCTAGTGATAGTAAGGTCCATGGGAAAAAGGGTAAAGTCAAATTTCCTTGTAATTTATGTGAAGAAAATAATTCCATTCACCTTTGTCCTTATATGGATGAAGCCTCAAAAGTGTTGGAAATCCTCACAAGTTCTCAACCACGACTTCTAGATGGTTACCAGAAGCTTTCTCCCAACCCTCCACTAGTTAATGAAGTGATTGATCATAATATGAATCCAATCAATCCCACTCTCTTTGAATGTGAATCTCATGAGTTCGTTCCCGACCAACCAATGGTTGAAAAAATGGTTGACCTGATTCCACCTTTAATTGATTTTACCTTTTTTGTAGAAAGTGAACTTCATACTGCTTAGGTTCTTCTCATTTCTTCAGGTTTTGATGAACTAGGGGATAGTTCTCATGTTCCCAAAACACTGGAGCAGTTCTCCCATTCCCATAGCACAAGGGGGTATTTCTCATATTCCAAAAAAACCCCTCCAAGTAGTATGGTCACTTCCTTTGATTGGATTTGATTAACAGGATATCATATTCCCCCTTACGTGCCCTTCCAAGCCATAGTACAGGCTTATAATATGACTGTACCTAGCACAATTATAGATGAAGGTGAATCTATTAGTATTTTGTCCTCAATTTCTTGGAAATATTTATGTTCTCTCCAGCTTGTATCTGTTACCTAGAATATATTGCTTTAACAAAGGAACTAGTCAATCATTAGGGATAATTCGTAAGTTTCCTATTAATTTGGGATGAAAGACCGTCTATATCGATGTGATGGTAGTCCAAGGCCCTTTGGATTTTAATTTACTCCTTGTGCATGACAATGTTTATGTCATGGGAGCTCTTGTCTCGTGACTCTTTCATGTGATGTGTTTTCCACATGAAGGAATAATTGTGACCATCGATCAACATTAATTTGTTGGTCCTTATTTGACTGTCAATCATCCTACTTCCCTAAGCATTCCAAATGTGCAAGTGGTATCTTCCCCGCCACATGTTAATTATGTGGAAAATTGTCCCATTCACATACCTACTAATGAAGATGAGCTTTTCACTGTCTTCTCAACTTCTTTCGACCTAGATACAAAAGGTGATATGGTGAATCATTTACTGGGGTAATTGGAGCCTGATATTTCCATTAGATCCCTTGATATGTATCACTTACAGAGTGTTGTTCTACCATCTAATGAGAACCTCTTAGAAGCCATGGCCTTTTGCAGATAATGATCAAAGTTTTCGAGAAGAGTTATTTTTCTTGTGTCAAGCTCGTTAAAAAATGAAACAGATCCCCTTCCAATTTGAATCTTTACTTAGATATCATAAATTCCCAGTCGAGTCTTTCACTTGATCTCATCAATGAACCTTCATTCCATTCACCTATTAGAAACCATTAGTCTACTTAGGTGAATGAATTAATCTTGGAGGATATGTACCTCAAATTGATTCATTATGCGGGGGGCATGAGAACTTATTTCAAGTATTGTTTTCCTCTATTTCAAGCTTGTGTAAAAATGAAACCAATTTCAAGCAAAGTTTCCCATGTTTCAAGCTTGTCTAAGAATGAAAAAATTCTCATCTAATCACACACAATTTCCATTTTATTAGCTTGTTTTTGCCAGATGAGCCTTGGTTTCTCATTCCATCGTCACCATCCACTTGGTTGATCATACGCTTTCACTTGATTGCTTTACCCTTTCTTGAGGAACAAATGTGATAACTGATCTTATTAGCTAGCCTCTTGACCTCTACCTTTTTTGAGTAGTTTAATCATGAGTGGAACTAGTTTATACCCTTTATACCACTCGTTCCTCCCAGAGGAGTCCTCTTTCATCTCTTTTCAGACTCTCAAAATATCAAAATATTATTGAGCACCTATCTTTTAGAACTCATTAAAGTAAATGAAAACACGTCTACTCAATATATATTTTAACCCTTTTTCCGAACTGAGATAGACTATTTACAAAAAATGAATACCTTAGTCGAACATGGATAATAGGTTCTCTTTGGTATCATTTTTAGCCTTTTCATAGTCAAGGGACTATCTACGAAAAGGAGCCTTTGGAGTTCTCTTTTTCGCCTCTTTATCAAACTCTCTAAACATGAAAAATATGTGGACTTTTAGCTTCGTTGGACTCATAAAAAAATCAAACATTGATGGAATCGTCGATCATGATGAGACCGAACCACTCCTTCTCAAGGTTAGTTAAAAATACTCAGATGGAATCATCTAAACAATGAAATTACAGATCAAGCATATGTTATCACCCTCAAGCTTGTTAAAAAATAAAGAGATATTGACCAGTATGGTTGGGGAAAATGGGAAAACAACATACTCCTCTTGTTAATGGCAGCAATTCACTCTTGAACATGACACTCTTCCACTTTATCTTCATGGTTGTTGGGTTGAGAAATATTCTTACCTTTTGGTTCATCATACTATTTCAAAGCCTCCATTTTCGATTTTGTGTCAATATTTCCAACTCCATTCAGTGTCACCCATATGTTCAATAGAATTCATTTAATCAATATCTGCTACAATACTCATAATAATGTGTTCCATGCTTGTCGTTCTTGATCCATTTATGCATCATCATTCTGCTGTCTCAAATCATGATACTCATTTCATGTCATTGAAGAGGGATACATAAAGGCCCTCCTACGAAGAGTCGCTTCCTGTCAACATCAACTCATTATTCAGGAAGTTGACTTAGAAACAACCCTTTGCTACCTTAGTGCTTGCATACATCAATGGAAAGTTTCCTTTCTCTTAGAAACAAGTTTACAGCAATGACCTTCAACTGAAAGATTCTATGTGGTGTTTGAATTTGACTCATTCATTCACACCATACTGATTGTACTACATTACCTTGAGATCCATTAACACCATCAAAGGTTTCTCTCAAGTATATTAACAGCTTACATCATTGGACGGTAATTATATGGTGTCTACCATGTTCAAATCCAGCTCATTAATTCACATGGTTATAATCGTACGTTAGACGGTTGTGTGAACGAGATAGAAGAACCCATATCTAGTTCCATCCATACGAGATGTGATTTCAGGATTAATACAAGATCACAAAGTATGATGGTTATGATCATATAGAAAATCATCAAGTCATGGGTCCACCATTTTTCATCAGTGGATGTGTATTTTGATCATTGTACATGTAATGTTAGCTTATGTGTTGAGTATGGGTATGCCTCCCTCAACAAATATGTCATAATATAAATGTATTGTAACAAAAGATTATCTCACCGGTTGTTCTTGATCCTAGCTTCTCACTAGGTAAAGCCCTTCAGTCATTAGTTGTCATTTATGACTTTGTGCTTTAGGGGGGAATCTATTATAGGCCACTTTTTCGCATCTGATCAATCGACCTTCAAACGGGACCATTCACATCCTTTGAACATTTTTTCATCCACCCTACATAAAGCCCTAGGAATGACTCTCACAAATATCTGAGTTTCTGCCTGAAACTGCTTCATTTGTAGTTCCAATACACCCTATCCCTTCATTGGATATAATTCACCAGCAGGTTGTCTCTCATTGGACCTACATTGATCACCAGCAGGTTGCCCCTTACTGGGGGTGTGTTGATTCTAGAAATTCGGGAAAATAAAAAGAATCTCGGAGCTTCCTCTTCTAGAAGCTTCCATGAGTTGTTATAACTATTTACCTTGGATGAAAGTCTCGAATCCTATCCTATCCTACCTTTTATATTTCACCCCTTATCACTTAAGCTCATCCTCCCATCAAGAGTGGATCTCAAGCCTAGATTGGAAAATGGATAATAACTCTTAACTTATAATCCTATTTTATATATTTCTGGACATCCAAAAGCTAGGGGTTTGATTTTTGAGATAGATTCTATCCTCATTTTGTTGTTGTGAGAATCATTATTCCATGCATTAGGGTGACATAGAGGTACACATTGTGGCAAGGAAGGACAATTCAACTTGGAGGAGCTCTTCTACAAGATCAACACCTATATTTGGTTGTAACTCTCTTTCTATTAATGAAAAGAGTTCATTGTTTTCCTATATTAGATGTTATGATTTCATGTATTTCAAATTCACATTGATCCATTCAATAAAGTGATTAGATTATGCTACATAGATGTTGTAGATCATTGGGTTGTGTTGTTTAATTGTGCAGGTTCTAATTATTACGATCGGAGCTAGGATTGGAGCATACAATCCAATAGAGGAGTGAAGCATACAATGGATTCTAGGTAGGCTTCTTTTGAAGTCCAACAAGAAATTGTAGCACACACACTAGTGTGGTACCAATAGGTCCTAGCGATACATTAGTGTGAAGGCCAAATTAATTAATTAATTTGGTGCAATGTCTAATTTAATTTTCCCTTAATTAAATTGGACAATAAAATGTAATCTTATCTCATGATCACTTGTAATAGTTGATTGAGTGTGATAAACTCAGCTAGCTCATGTATTTCGAGCTGAGGGTGGTTGGTGAGGCATGTAGAGTAATTCTATTTTTTATGGAGTTTGAATTGCAATTGGTGCATTAGTTTAATGCATGAGTAATCATTTAACTCAGTTAGGTGAGTTAGATTCAATTTAACTAATTGTAATTGTTTGTTGCACTAGTGAGAGATCAAGTGAATTAAATATTATTTAATTCACAATCATTGATTTTCCATGCAACTGATGATTTACTATTAATAGCTGCATGCATGTCAGTTCCAGTGGAGACCCAATTGAGACAAAGGTTAAAGGGAGATTAACTATCACTTGTGTGATTATTAGGTTGTTTGCATGCAACCAGACATCCATTTGAGTGACCATGATCCTTGCGCAGTTTAGGAAGGCCAAAATTCCTAAAGAATAGGGATTGCAATAATCAGGAATTGCGCAAGCAAGGCAGGTTGTTTAGAGGCTGAGAGTTGGCTAAGTGTTGGCCAGTTTTGTCCAAGAGAATGTGAGACAGTTGTGAGAGTACAGGAGAATCTTGTGAGAAGAGTGCATTGTAATTGTTTCATGGTTCCATGGTTAATATACAATAGAATATAGAGGGGGTTTGAGCAGCAAGATTTCCCCAGGAAATTATCTGTGTTGTGGTTTGATTTTATTCTTTCTTTGCTTCATGTGATTGGCGATTGTGTTTAATTTCCTCAATTGATTTGTAGAAGGATTCAGTATCTAGCTTTATTACATTGTTAGATCATATTTAATCCATTGATATACACATGTTTGTATAATTTCTACATGGTATCAAAGCATAGGAAATCACTATAGTGGAGGCGAAGTTGAGTTTGTGACTGAATAGAATTCGAATTTGCAGAAGACATTCTTGGTGTGACAGGCGATTCAAGATCGAAATGGATTTCAATGGCTTGAGATTGGAGTATGCAATTGAGGGTAGCTCTAACTATATTTCTTGGAAATACAGGATGGAGGCAGTACTAGAGGACAATGGGTTGAAATAATTCATGGACAATGATGTTCCCAAACCCGGTGTAACATATGTTGCAAATCTTGATGCTTGGCAAAAGAAGGTTGCAAAGGCGAGGAGGATCTTATTGCACAAAGTACGAGACAAAATTGTCTCAAGTCTCCATGGAAAAGTGACACCATATGCAATGTGGAAAGATTTGACAGAACTATTTCAGAGCAGCAGTGATCATAGAAAATTGGCACTGAAGGACAAGCTCAGGAAAATCAAAATGGAGAAAGGCGACACCATGCCAAAATATTTAACAAAGTTTGTCCAATCTCAGGATGAGTTTGGGAACATCAGCATTACTATCGTGGATGATGACTTGGTGAGCCTATCTCTTCTAGTACTTCTCAATATTTGGCATAGTTATCAGGACTCTGTCAATGGAAGGGAAAAGATGCCATATTGGGAACGACTTTGGTCAGATTTGGTGAAAGAAGAATTCAGGCGGAATACCAAGGATGGATCTTCATCTAAGAATGATGATGAAGAATATTTGCGCTTTTGCTACCAAGGTGAAGAAGGGGAAAGGAAAGAAATTTCATTTCAAATCTGAGTCCGACAAAGATGGAAAAAATTATGACATTTCTAGAGTGAAGTGTTTTCACTGTCACGAGAATGGACATTATGCCACTAATTGTCCACAAAAAAGAAGAACAAGAAGGCTTCAGGATCTGTAGCTGGTGAGGCTTTGGCCTCATAATTTGAGATTGACTTATTTCTCATTGCATGCATGGTGCAAGTGCAATGGGATCGGTGTGGTACTTGGATAGTGGTGCATCCTTTCACATGACGGGAGACAAAGAAATTTTCAGTAGCTTGGAGGAGAAGGACCTCCAAATGCATATCAAAATGGGTGATGATGGGCGGTATAGTGCTACCGGGATTGGTACAGTTACCTTCCAGAGACATTCAGGTAAACCCTTTCAATTAAAATATGTAATGCATGTATTAGGCTTGAAGAAAAATTTGGTCCCAGTCACAATGTTGGAGGATAGAGGCTATGATGTTGTTTTCAGTGAAGGAAAATATTTCCTGCGACACAAGACAATAGGACAATCTAAGAATATTGGGATTCATGTGAAGAATCTATATAAACTTGATGTAGAAGGTTGTGCAGAACTGATGGGTAAGGCAGACAAAGTGGTGAGCCGAGATGAGGGTGAGTTATGGCACAGGAGATTGGGCCATCTACATTACAGAGCCTTGAAGGTCATGCAGAAAATTTCTACGCATCTTCCCAAGGGTACTCTTGCACAGTCAAACACATGCAAGGGATGTAATATGGGGAAGTATGCAAAGGCCAGTTTTCACGAGAAGGAGAACTGAGCTTTGGAAATCCTTGAGAGAGTTCACTAAGACGTGTGTGGACCATTCTCTACCGCTTCAAAAGCAAAGCATAAGTACTATGTGATTTTTTTGATGAATTTTCTAGAAAGTGTTGGATCTACTTCATGCAGAAGAAAGATCAGACGTTCTCAAAATTTCTTGAGTTCAAAGCACTAGTGGAGAAATACACGTGGAAGCATGTGAAGGCTCTTAGGAGTGACAATGGTGGTGATTACATCTCCAATTAATTCAAGAACTTTTGCAGCAAAGAAAGAATTTTGAGAGAGTTGATTGTGCCTTATAACCCACAGAAGAATGGGGTCATAGAAAGAAAGAATAGAACAATTGTGGGTGTGGCACGAGCAATGTTGCATGATCAGGGCCTACCATTGCATCTATGGGCGGAGGCATGCAACACAACAGTATTTGTGCAAAATTGCTGTCCTCATCGGATACTTGGCATGAGTACACCAAAAGAGGCTTTTACTAGTAAGAAACCTGATGTTTCATATTTTAAGATTTTTGGCTCATTTGTTTATGTGCATGTGAGCAAAGATGCCACGAAGAAGCTCGAACGAACAGCTGAGATTGGGATATTTGTGGGGTACATCGATACTCCACGCAACTATCGGGTGTATTTTCCAAACAATAGAATGAATGTTGTGCGACCAGATATAAAATTTGATAAGGAGAAAGCCATGCGATAGGGAGATGGATTTGCATGCAGAAGAGGAACTCTTGGTTCCAAAGAATGAACCTCAAGATGTGGAGCAGCCACATGTGAAGGATCATGGAGTGGTAGAAAACACTCATGCAGTTCCATCCACTAGAAATGGTAGAAGGTGCACCATGGAAGCTGATAGATTGAGACTTGATGCAGCAGAGAATGTAGGAGCCCCTACTTCACTATGCAGACTCCAGACAGGTTTACTAGATACATGGCTCTTATGAGAAAGTGTATTGTGACAAAATCATATTCCTTTGAGTAATAAGTGCAGTAACCAATTTGGGTTGATGATATGGTAGAGGAATATGACTCCATCATCAAGAAAATTCCATGGGAGGTTGTCCCAAGATCAATCAGAAAATCAGTGGTTGGATCTAGATGGATCTATAAGGTAAAGCAAGTAGCGGATTGGAGTGTGGAGAAGTACAAGGCTAGATTTGTGTCTCGGGGATTCTCACAAGTTGAGGGGATCGATTATGAAGAGACTTTAGCACCAGTCACAAGGTAATCTTCCATTAGATCTATCCTTTCACTCTCAGTGCATATGGGGTGGTGCATTCATCAGATGGATGTGAAAAATATGTTTCTCAATGGATTTATTGAGGAAGAAGTGTACATAGAGCACCTAGAAGGTTTTGAGATCTTTGACAGTGAGTCTCTTGTGTGCCGACTCAAGAGAGAATTGTATGGGTTGAATCAAGCACCTCGTGCTTGGTACACTCAGATTGATATCTATTTCATCGGGTTGTGATTCATTAAAGTTGAATCGGATGCAAACCTGTACTAGATTGTGGTTGATGGTAAGCTCTTGATTATTGTACTTTTTTTCAATGATATAATTTTGACAGGTGATGAGCAACTAATAACTTCATGCAAGGAGGATCTTGCAAGGGAGTTCAAAATGAAGGACATGGGACTCCTTCACTATTTCCTTGGTTTGGAAATATGGCAGCGGGATGGTGAACTTTTTGTTTCTCAAGGCAAGTATGCCAAAGAGATACTGGATAAGTTTCACATGGAGAGCTGCAAACCCATGGACACTCCTCTTCCAGGAAATTGGAGGAAAGAGGATGCTAATTTAGGAGAAGTAGTGGGCGCTACTGTCTAAAGGCATCTAGTGGGTTCACTAATGTACTTGGTGAACACCAAACTAGACATTTGCTATGCAGTTAACCAGTTGAGCCAAACTATGGTTAAGCCGACCAAGCTCTTTTGGAAGGTGGGGAAGCATGTCTTGAGATATCTCAGGGGAACTATAGAGTATGGATTATGGTACAGATGGATATAGGGAGTGAAGCTTCAAGGCTTCACGGATGCAGATTGGGCAGGCAATCCATCAGATAGAAAGATCACATCAGGAGGGATCTTCAACATAAGATCGACACCAGTTTCTTGGTACATCAGGAATCAATGGTCTGTGGCACTCATTTCAGCCAAGGCAGAGTACATGGGCAGCAAGTCAAGCTACATGTGAGGCCCTCTGGATGACAAAGATCCTAGTTGGTTTGTTTGGTTCTTAGATGGATCTGACAGTGATACAATGTGATAACCAGAGTTGCATTAAACTCTCGGTTAATCCAGTGTTTAATGATAGGTCCAAGCACATATACATATGGTACCACCATCTCATAGATTGTGTTTAGAGGCGTATAATTTCACTTCAGTACATTCCCACAGAAAATTAGGATGCATATATTCTGATAAAGGCGCTCACCAAGAGAAAATTTGAATACCATAGAGGCAGGATTGGGGTGGCAGATAATTCCTTTCTTATTGAGATGGAGTTTTGAAGTCCAACAAGAGGATTGCAGCACACACACTAGTGTGGGACCAATAGGTTCTAGCGATACATTAGTGTGAAGGCCAAATTAATGAATTAATTTGGTGTAATGTATAATTTAATTTTCCCTTAATTAAATTGGACAATAAAATGTAATCTTATCTCATGATCACTTGTAATAGTTAACTGAGTGTGATAAACTCAGTTAGATCATAGATTTGAGTTGAGAGTGGTTGGTGAGGCATGCATAGTAATTATATTTTTTATGGAGTTCGAATTTCAGTTGGTGCATTAGTTTAATGCATGAGTTAGAGTCAGTTGAACAAGTTGTAACTTTTTGTTTCACTAGTGAGAGATCAAGTGAATTAAATATTATTTAATTCACAATCAATGATCTACCATGCAACTGATGATTTACTATTAATATTTGCATGCATGTCAATTCCAGTGGAGACCCAGTTGATACACAGGTTAAAGGGAGGTTAACTGTTTGTTGTGTGATTAGTAGGTTGCCTGCATGCAACCAAACATCCATTGGAGTGCCCATGATCCTTGCGTAGTTTAGGAAGGCCAAAATTCCTAAATAATAGGGATTGCATTCATCAGAAATTGCGCAATAAAGGAAAGTTTTTTAGAGGTTGATAATTGGCTAAGTGTTGGCTAGTTTTGTCCAGGACAGTGTGAGACAGTTGTGAGAGTGCAGGAGACTCTTGTGAGAAGAGTGGATTATAATTGTTTCATGATTCCATGGTTAATATACAATAGAAGATAGAGGGGTTTTGAGCAGCAAGATTTCCCTCGGAAATTATCTGTGTTGTGGTTTGATTTGATTCTTTCTTTGCTTCATGTGATTGGCATTTGTGTTTAATTTCCATTGATTGGTAGAAGGATTCAGTATCTAGCTTTAGTACATTTTTAGATCGTATTGAATCCATTGATATACACATGTTTTTATAATTTCTACAACTTCACCCCACTTTAAGGAAAACATTAGCTTCTTTGTCTTTTTGTTGTTCTAGACTAGGCCATCATGTCTAGGGAAGATAATTTTGTTTGCAGTCGTAGATTCTGCATAAAAAATTGGTGACTCCACTAGGGATCAGTGTATTCCCTTGGTGGTTTCCTTGTCCTTAGTTATTTTTTTACCTCTTCTTCAGACCATCACCATCTTACTCAGTCAAGAACAGACCTAGAAAGACCTTTTCATTGAGTTTCAATTGAAATTTTTAAGTCAAAACCTTGCATCCACGGATCAACACTCCCTCTAATCTAGAGACAGAGCATTTCAATGCTCTTGAGCCTTCTATGTGCCTTATTTGCATAACATTGGTGCCCCTCCAACACTTGTGTTGGCCCATGTTCAAGCACAATTTGCATTTTTTTTATTTTCTCTCTGTCCATCTTTGTTCCAATTGCTCTTCCTTGAGTCTTTGAGTACCTTGTGGTCTCTTAGAAGCCCCCATTTGGTTTTATTTTGGTTTTGAGTGCCTTTGATAAGGATTTTTTTCAATTTTCATTTATTCTTATCATTAGGTCATTAGTTAACTGATTTGTTTGATCATTGAGTGCTTTAATGGATTGGTGTTTTAGTCATCGTTATGAAAAGTTTGATTCTATCAGTGATTAGACATGCATCTTAGTTTTCATCATATTTGAAAATTAAGTGAAATTGAAAAGACAAGGCTCTTTGCATTGCCATATATAGTTTTTTGTGTGCACCAACATTGGAACAATTGCATTAAAAGGGAATTGCACTTAGCACTAAACATGGAAAATATAAGCCACAAAAAAGGAAAACCTACTTGTTTCAAATACAAATAGCATTGAGATGCTTCCAAGGAGGGAAATAAGAAGTGGAAATGGAAAGATAAGAAGATAATAACTACTACAAATCAATGCAATGATCCAAGTAATTGTTGAAACCATTCTAATACCAATGTTCACACTAAAGAAAAGTGTTGGAAACTACATCCATAGTTAGAGACTAGGAACCATAAGAATTATTTCAAGAGGAGGAACCTTCTAACCATGGATTTAAGAAATTAGTAGAGAAAAACTTAGATGTGGACAATATTATTTCCTCCACTTCTAGAAGGAAATGAATTTTAGTATACTTAATTACCGAGAAGAGAAAGAGATGAAAAATACTTCCACTCTAGGTCAAGAATACCATGTAGACTCTCTATTTGATTTTTTTTTAAAGGAAAATATCATAGAAACCAATATTTCAACAATATTTCCTTGGAGGTTCATGGTCATCTAATACCATACCCATTAGGGTGGGTGAACAATGATGCATAAATCACGGTCACAAAACAATGCAAGATCAAATTTTTTATAAGTGTGGGGTTTATTGATGAAGTGGAATTAGATGTAACACTCCTTAATGTATGTGTTGTACTCCTTGGAAGCCCAGACATGTATATGAGGGATTCAAACTTCATACAAAGATACAAAAAGTTGTGGTTGGTAAAGGTTGAGAAGTCCTACATCATCAACACACACAAAGGCGACTCAAAGATATCACCAGTAAGAGCTAACCAAAATAAAATTTTGATCGATTCCAATAAGAAATACATTTTTATTTTCTTAAGTGATAATTAATAAAGTGATAAATCGATAAGGGAAAATACATCATTGGAAGGATGTACTAAAGAGATTTTTTTTTTTTGGAGGAGTTACTATAGGAATACAAAGAAGTGTTCAAGATCCTAAACAATACCACCTAAGAGGGAATTATAGTAGGAGATACGATTGTTTCCTAACTCCGCATTACCAAACATTGGGTTGTACAAATAGTCTATTTTAGAAGCAGATGAAATGAATAAGTAGTTGTAGTAGATGTTGGAATAGGGAGTGATCCAACCATGCCCTTCACCTTGTGGGGCACTTATAATCATTATAACCATGAAGGATGGGACTTGGTAAATGTGTGTCAGTTAAATGGAAATGAAAAAAATTACTCCCAAGGCCATTTTCCTAGGATTGATTATTTGTTAGACCAATTGCAGCATGCCAAGTACTAAACTAAGCTAGAATTGAAATGGGGATACCATTAGGTACATGTTAAAGAAGAAGATACCTTGAATACCACCTTGAAGACAAGTTCATGTTTGTTTGAATGGTTTTTCATGCCACTTGGTTTATATAATGTGTCAATTAAATTTATTAGCTCAGTAAAATATTTATTACATCCATTTTTAGATTCATTTATTATAGTATATATGGATGATATAATTGTTTATAGAATTACCTAGGAGGAGAACATATCACATATCACATATCACAGAAGTATTAAAGACTTTAAAGAAGCCCCATCTACTGGCTAACCTTAATAAATATGAGATTTCTTAGTATCCATTGGTGTATTTTGGACATATGATTGGTGGAGAGGAACTCAAGATAGATCTTACAAATATGGAGGCCATCATGAAAAGGATAATCCCTACAAATTTCACAGAATTCATGAGCTTTGTTAGGGTATCACAATACCTACTAAAGTTCATAGCATTTGTTTTAGGGGTAGTTGTGAAAATTTATGAAACTACTTAACAAAAATTTCTACTGCAGAAATCTGGTTTACTTATCCTACTTGTGTTTTTAATTATACAAGTTATTTTAAGAAATATTCAGAAAATAGTCAAGTAAACACATTGCAGGTCTACACATACATACAGATCAGGTACTGAAGAATAAATCATACATGAAAAAGGACACACAATATTTTGGACAATGTCCTCGGAAAAATATCAATGCAGGAAAACCGGTGCAGCAGCTCTTAGAGGGTTTTATTATTATTCAGAATGTTTGAATATAATCAAGGGCACTAGTAGTGGTTTTCCCAAAAGATAAATCATGGAATATGTACCTCTATCACTTGGAGACAAAAAAATATGGTTGATTTAGTCAAAGATCAAGAACCCCAACATGTGCCTATGCAGTCACTGCATCACCCTTCTATGTGGTTGCTTCAGTCTTTCTGAAACACTAAAAACGAGCCCTTTCTGGCCCATTGGAACCCCATCATTGTCTCTAATGGCACTGTGTCATATTTTTTCATTGCTTGAGCCTCTGCGCAGCACAGGATGCTCCTGCATCACCCCTCTGGGCTCAGCGCTGCCTCTGCATCACCCTGAAGGGCCTGCATCTGCCTCTGCATGAGCTTGGATGGGTTGCATCCCTCCTGTTGGGTATTTGTGTTGCCTGGTAAGGATATTCCTCTCTGCCTAGGTATTCTCAGCCTCGAATCTGAATAATCTCTTGTTGATCTGCCCCTCACCAGCATGGAAAGATCACTCTAAAATTCTCAACAAACCACACTCCATAATTTAGACTTAGGTCAAGTGTTATCACTCTCCGTGTGTTCTCCATTTGATCCCAAGCCTTCCTTTAATACTTTTCTCATTGAAAAGTCAATGGTCATGATCTAATCTCTAATCGATGGCTAATTTTTACACAACATTTTTTCACTGTCCCTGCAATCCCCATCTTGCCCATTGGAGGGTCATTTCTGTGACCAATAAGTAGTTTCATGCCTTGAAAAAACCATCATTGTGTCCCTTTACAAGAGAGTAACATTCCTCTTGTTGACAATTCCCTGAGCAGAGACTCAAAAACCCTTGTTTTTGCCTTGGCGCGGGTAATCAGTTATGCCCTCGCACCGAAGAGTAAAATTAACACTAGGCTCGCATTAGTTGGCACTCTATCCTAGTTTTCCACCCACACCAAGCTATTTATGGAATGTTTTTTAAAAATAGAGGCGGAGATTCAACTCCAAACACCTCGAGGATGAGTCATTGGGAGTGGTTGAACTGATAAACCACGAACTTCCTCCTTTAGGTTTATGGTTTCCACCTCTTATGGGAACTCCCTAAAGGATAGGCCTCCCTCCCACCTTTGTAGGGATCCTAACCTCCTCCTTTTCCTCTATAAAAGAAGCTATCTCTCTTAGAACAAGATAGTTGAACGGTTGAATAGCTGAACTTGGAGAATTAGATATACTATAGTTGAATGACTAGAGAAGATAGAATAAGAAGGAATTTTGTTGAGGAAGCTTGAGTCCATGACTTCCGAGAGAGCTTGATTCCATGCCTTCATCCTATCTGAATTCCCTGACGAGCATCTGAGACGCGCTTCGCCTAAACCCCGCTGGAGGAGATTGTGATGTCAAAGCATTGGTTGTAACTCTTTCTTCTATTCATTTATATACATGACTACTACTTAGTTCCACTGTTGTGTTATGATGTTTGTTTAACACAATATGTTTAGCCCTCTTTGACTGGTTAATAGTTATGAATGAAATGTTATTATCTTGTATGTTGTTCTTGTTTCTTTTCTTTATTAACGGTATGTCTTATTCAGTACAACGGATTGTGACTGTTAGGAGGCTGAGGCAGGGAGAAGCCACTGGTATCACAGCAACAACGTATCTTGATCCTGCCCTATTGATCTACCCATCTCCCGCCATTGATAATTAAGGCTTAACAATTTATGTCCCCTCGTTTCTAGACCCACTCTAGAGCTGAGGATCTCTGTCTAACGAGAGAGGATTTACCTACCTGCTCAGTCAGCGACTCACTAAAAGTTAGTGCGAGTTTGTAGATTTGTTTTTTGGGTCAATTTCAATTATTGCTTTGGATTTAAATATTTTCGGTTTGCTTGTTTTAATTTTCATCTCGTCGCTCCAGTCTTCGAGATTGACCTCTGCTCATTAGGACCCACCCAGTTTTTCCTCTTTTTCCGTTACACAGCCCTTTGGTTTTCTCACAGTCGATCCCGCGCCAATTGGCGCGGGTTTCTCTTTTATCATGCGCGACTGTATAGCGCTTCATGCGGGATCCTGATCGTGCCAACCCCTATCGGTATTGGTTTGACCTGTAGGTGAGTCTTTTGGTCATTATTGCTTGCTTAGGTTCATTAGGGGAATTTTGAGGTCTAAAATGGGCCTCCTAAGGAAATAATAAAATAATAGCCAAACCAATAAAATAATATATATGAATTTTCAATTCACTTTTTGCACCACAATCCATGTAACCATAGTTAAATTCAATTCAAAAGTTGTACCAAAATAAAATTAATAAAAAAATTGTATTGATGTGACTATAAATAAGAATGAGCTTTTCAAGAAAAAGTCATTATCATTGAACAAATAATGCATTTGTCCTTTGTACTTAAATAACTTAAAATAAAATATAAATATAAATTATAGTATATGATATTAATTAAAATGTATATTATTTAAATTGTATAATAACATGTAATTAATATACTATATAAAAATAATATAATATAATATAATAATGTATAGGATATGTATCGTTTCTTTCAAGAAATGTGAAATGACAATAATATATTTTTATTCAAAAGTGTGAAATAACATTTATTATGAGTACTTTACTTTGACTTTTTAAAAGTACTTAGAAAGCACTACCATGGTTAACCATGAGCTTTTATCCACCATTGACAATGTGACAAGTAAGTACCTTTAACTCAAGCAATGCCACCTCAACCATTAGGGGTAGTGGCATCCCCTAAAATGTGATTGGTTCTCACAAAGTGAATTTTGATTGTACATTTTCCCTAGGAAGCCCATTTTAGACCTCAAAAATTCTCTAATGATTTTTTATGCATAATTATGCCTTTGGGATTGTTTTAATTACTGTCGACTTGCTTTTTTCAGTTGTTTGTCCATCTTCTTATCAATTTCAATTGAGGCCTTAGGGTTTCTAGGTGTCCTTGTGCACTGAGCCTTATGTTTGAAAATCGAGTTGGTTTGATTGTTGTCGGTCCCATTCGTGGCTTGATTACACTTAGTTTTCTTGATCTTTTGAGTGATTGCCTTGGTTGCAGAGTCATTTAGTTTTCTCAATTGGTTCTTTGCCCTTTTTCTCCAAGTATAGATTACATTGCTTGTTTTGGATCATTTTGAAAACTGTCTCTTGGTTTGAAACATTGCAACATTAGTTTGAGTGATTTCTTTTGTTTGTTTCGTGTTTTATTGATTCATTCAATTTCAATTCCTACACAACACTTAAGCTAGTGTTTTTTTTTTCGTTTTTCATGTAATTAGTCCATCATGTACTTCTTTTCATTGAAAAGATTAAAAAAAAACATATTTTGCATTATTTCTTTGCATTGAAAGTGAAATACCCTTTTGCATAACTAGCATCTAATTATCTAGGAAAGAGTTTCTTTTTCTTATTCTGTTAGATGCATTAGTGGATTTCTTCGCATAATCTCATTGTTTGCTTTTTGTTTGAAAGATTTCTATCCTTCTCATAACTAGAATTCATTGAATCAGAAATGATGTTCATTTGCATATAGCTTGAATTTAGGGATTTTTGAAATCCAACATCGATAGGACCTTAAAACTGCAACATAATCCAAGATCAACTTTAAAATTTATTTAATTAACCTAAGGAAGCATTGAAACCTAACGAAACATTTTAGTGGCCTAGGCTAGAGACGTGTTCCGGCGTCTTAAAACCTAGTATTTGTCATTTGCCATCTGGCTTTAGACAGCGCTAGTACGAACTTGTGCTCCCCATACCGTCGATTATATAAATGGAGACCCTTCTACGTTGCAATCCTTTTATCCATAGAAAGCCGAGTCTGCCACCTTGTAGCCGTGATACACCGAACACAGTATTCGGAGAGACTACCTACACGTACGTCAAGTCCTTGGTCATTTCTGTTTCATTTGATCAGCAAGGTGTATATGGTAGTTCACGGAAACCTGGTATACCCTCTTACTTAGCATTATAGAGTAGTCATTTTGATCTTTTCATGGCTCTTTAAAAAGAGAAGAAATCGTCAAGCATTTGTCCTTTCACACTAGTTTAAAATTGAAAGCGACTAGAGTCATATTTGGCCTGTTTCTCGACTCTTTAAAAATGAAACAGCAAAATATGGTTTCAGTGTCATAAAATTAATCACCTACGATCACATGCCCATTAAATTTTTATTACTTGGCTTGTTGTTTTTCCTTGGTTTTGATCTTGGAGTCCTCGATTGGTTTTATTTTTCCCTTTCTGTTTTGATATACGGTCATGGTGGCGAAACCACCGGTTTCGTCATCCTCACTGCCTCCTATTGGTAGTTCTTTCCCGAATGTTTCTTTTGAAACTCCTTAGCCCACTAGGTCTACCAAGATCTTGCAGCCTATTCTTCCGTCTGTCCTGCCTCTTGCTACTCGATCTACTCCTGAAGAGCCAGTTGAGCTTAATTGGCCTCCTTCTGGTGCTTGGTCTGGTTTTGGGGAAGAAGGATATTTTCCTCCTCTTACATCAGGCTTACCATTTTTTCCTGCTGCTGTGCCTCCTAGTCCCCGTAGTCTTTTTGAATATCTTACGGTGGAGTCAGATATGGACTCATCTAGTCCTGTTGGTAGTGAAGGAATGCTTGTTTCTATAGGATAATATCATCTTTTTCGGGAAGATGTCCCTCATGTTTCTACTCAATCTTCTCCACCATCAGTGTCACTTTTGCCTAGTTATCGGTCCTTGAGTCATATTATGTCTGGTGTTGCCTCCATTGTGAAATCTAATACAGTAACTCCTCAGAGTTCGGTCTTACCTTCATTAGGACTATCGCATTCAACACCTAGTTCGTCGATTACTGTTACATTTGTTCCAGTCCGACCAACGATCTGTGTGGCTTCATCCACACCTGTTGATACCCATCAATCATCAGGATCTTTTCACACCCGCAAGTCTATTTTTCTCAACCCTACGTGGCCTGTTAATCCCGGCCCAGGTAGCTCACAAACCCATGCCATGGACACCCCCGTCTACCTCTACCATGCCTATGGTTTCTACTTATGTGTTTGATGAGCAGATGTTGGATATTCACCAACGTTATGCTCCTTCGACGCAGGCCACGCCTGCTTCTAGTGTTATTTCCACTACTCCTGTGATTCCTGGTGGTCTTACTTTTGAAGAGTATCTGTTGGTTGTTCAGCAGAAAATCTCTCAGGTTTCTTAGCAGCCTCAGGCCCCTGTTAATCCTCTTTTTCATCATTATGATTTTGTCGGTAACCCTGTTTATTCATATCCGCTTCATTATGATGGCCATGGTAATCCGGTTTATTTTCCTCCTACTGATCCTTATCAGACCATTTCTCGTTTCAAGCCTACCTTGCTTGTGCAACCTTCTGGATTGCAAGGAAAACCCCCTGTGGGACAACCTTTAGCTTAGCAGGGCCCTGCTTCTGGTCCACAAGGACAACCATACGATCCACAAGGCCAACCTTTACAAGGGCAACCTTTGGCCCAACATGGACAACCCTTCGGTATTTTCGGTCAATATTCGAATCAACTAGGACTATATTATGCTCCTAGGGGAAAAACTACCCACCACAGGGACAAACTGTTGCACCACAACTACAACCACATGCTCAATATGGCCCAAATTTTGTGCAACTAAGACAAACCTACGGTCCCTCTCGGGGTCAACCTGGTTATCAGGGACAACCTGGTCCATCGCAACCATCAGGCCAACCCTTTCCACAAGGCCAACTCGGTGGCCCTGAGCAACCGATTCAGCCTGCTCCTCAGCCGGTTCCATCATTTCAGCAGCCCGTTCTACCCGATCAGCAGCCTGCTCAACCTGCTCAACTGCAAGGTGCTTACTACCCTCAAGGTTCATATCAACCGGTATATACTGCACCTTGGGTTCCTTACCCTCAAAATCAACCTGTATATAATCAACCTCAAATTCATGCTTACATTCTGCAGTAGACTCCATACGATGCTTAGCAAGGACCTCAATGGTCTACCCCGACTCAATATCCTAGTCCTCAACCCCAGTATCAACCGACTTATCTTGTTGCTAATACCTATGATCTGAATCCTCCGGGATAGAATGTATGGGGACAAAATCCTACTCGGACTGGATGGAATGTACATGCAAGTCCTTATCCAAGACCTTCGATGACTTTCAATACCCAATCACCATTTCTTGCTACTTTGGAATTACCTAATGTGTCAAAGTTGATGAATGATCCCATTCTTCATAATCCGTATTGGCCTCCAGTTCCAACCAAGATTCCTGGTGATTGTCCTAAATTTGAGGGCCAGTCTAGTGAATACCCCCAAGCGCATGTTATGACTTACCATTTTTGGTGTTCCTCTAACTCTTGGGTTGACAATTCTATTAGACTCCGTCTTTTCCAGCAAACTCTTACTAGTGTCACTGAAAAGTGGTACATTGAGCTATCTCGTGGCATCTTCCAAGATTTCAATTCTTTAGCCATGGCATTCCTTACACATTTTCAGTTACCAGTCCGTTATGAGACCGGGACGCACCTCCTCACTTCATTGAAACAGGACTGAGCTACTCATATATCGGATCATATTCATGAGTGGCAACGTCATCATCAAATGATCAAATTCGAAATTCCTGATCAACTTCTAACTCATTGGTTCACCACCTCCTTTGTCAATCAGATTGCCAAAGACATAGCTATGGGGGCATGTGTAATCGAGGAACAAGCCATTGCTTAAGCCGAGTACCTTGATCTTGTGTACTCTCAGTCTGGCACATTATATGATATCTTTCCTGATGCTCCCCAACCTAGAACTTCTAAACCACCAACGACTCCATCTGTCGATGGTATTATTGGTTCTGTGTCTCAAACTTCTCAAAAGTATTCATCTTCAAACTCTGGGAAGCTGAAGTCTGCTTCTTCCAATAATTTTTCTTCTTATTCTACCTCGAATTCTGGTAAACCCGCAGAAGTAAATGTTGTTCAGGCCAATCCTACAGATAATACTTATAAAGGTAAAAAGAAGGGTAAAGGTAAATCCAAAGTTGATACCCCGAAGCAGGATTCTCAGAAACCTCATGCTGGCGATGGTTCTCAATGCAAACTGAAGTACCCTTGTTTGATTTGTGACGAAGAGCACTTCACCAAGGATTGTCCTTGATGGTTCGAAGTGAGCCGATTGCTTAAAGGCACCCAGGGAACTTTGTTCATTCTTAAAGAACCTTTCCCATATCAATAGACTCAGATGGTAGAGCAACCTCAATCCTTTGCCCCATTTGGCTCTTAGGTGTTCATGATGAATGGTTCAGGCTCCATTTCTATTGCTACTCGGTCGAAATATTATGCTAGATCCCGTCAGGCCACAGGGAAGGAGATCGTTGATGGTCCTCCTCCTCTGCCCGTTACTGGTCCTCTTGAGATTGAAAGGCCCAATGCTGAATCCATTGTGCGACCACCTTCCAAAGGTGTCCTCTGTAAGTCTTCTTATAATCCCAATGCCCGTTCCGCTCACCATTACAATATTTTTGAGGATTTGGCTCAAGCACCGTCTGCGATGTCCGCGTTAGAAGTACTTCAGAGTTTTCCGTCACGGCGAAGAGATTTTTTGTCCACAATCGGCAGGATTGATCCTGTCGATACTAGCCTTCTTGCTTTCGATCTAGAGAATTTTATTCCACGACTTCCGCATCAGATTGCGCTCATTATTCAAGTTTTTATTAATGGTCTCGACATTCATCGAGCAGTTGTGGACGAAGTTGCATCAACCTGTATCATGCCATCTTTGTGTTGGAAAGCCATTAGTTCTCCAACCCTGAATTCATCAACAAATGCTATTGAAGAATTTGATGGAAGAGAATCAAAACCTTTAGGTGTTCTTGCTATTTTACTGATTACTTTGAAAGGGAAGACTGTCAATGTCGAGGTTGAAGTTGTTGACGCTAAGCTCAATTATAATCTTCTCCTCGGTCGTAGTTGGACTCACGCCATGTTGTGTGTTCCATCCACTCTCTTTCGTGTTTTGAAATTTCCACATGAAGGAAAAAATTTTACTGTTGATCAATTGTCTTTCTTCACCTCTTCTTCTAAGAACAACGCTCCGTATGTTGATAAAATTCCCACTCCCTACGAGAGCGTAGGGCCAGGTCTTTTTAAACATCCTGTCCTCATGGATATTTTTCCTCTTCCTCCTCCAAATACTGTTCAGATTCATATGATTTCTCGATCTGATGACCCATGGATTATTCCTTTGCCTGAACATAATTATTCCTTCAGAGATTCGATGCCTTTGAGCCCGATTGAGATTGATTATTGTGAACTCATTGCTGCTTCGGAACCTTCGTCCTCTGATTGTGCTCCTTTGAGCATATCTCTTGACATTTACTCTCAATCCCCCTGGCTTGGTGATTCAGATTCAACTGATCCTTTGAAAGAAGTGTTTCCCTCCGATGAGGCCATCGTGGAAACCATGTCTCTTTATGATTTTCCGTGGAATGATGGTCATCATCATTCCTCGTTTATGCCTGGCCTCGAGGCCATGTCTACTTGTCTTGAGCATCTTGTATCTCAGGTTCCTTCTCCTCCTCTTCAATTTCCTGTTTTGACACATGATGTCTTTACGGAAGGTAACTTGAGTAACATTACATAGACGATGCCTATTGAAATTTCCGTTAAACTGAGAATTGTCGAGAACATTCATATTGGGGTTACTTGTTCTTCTCAATGAAGTCCAAGTTTATACTAGCCTTTTTCGCGAGTTCCGTGATGTCTTTGCATGGTCCTAAGAAGAAATGCCTGGAATTGATCCTAGTATAGTGGTGCATGAAATTCCTACTTATCCCGGCTCGAAACCTATTCGCCAGCATCTTCATCCAGTGCACCCTAGAAAAGTTGTTGCCATTAAGGCTGAAGTTGAAAAAATTCTCCGAACTGGTTTTATTTATCCGATTCCTTTGACAGAATGGGTCTCTAATACTGTTCCTATAGATAAGAAGCATGGAACTATTCGTGTTTGTTTTAATTATCATGATATTAATCGAGCTTGTCCCAAGGATAAGTATCCCACTCCCTTTATTGATCAGATCATTGATGACTATGCTGGGAGTGAGATCTTTTCCTTAATGGACGGTTTTTCTTGGTATAATCAAATTAACATTCTTCCGACCGATCAACGTAAGACTGCCCTTATCTATCCTTGGGGTACTTTCACATATAAAAAGCTCCCTCTTGGCTTAAATAATGTTGGGGCTACATTTCAACGAGCGATGTCTTATGCTTTTCATGATATTCGACACATCGTTCAGCCTTATCTGGATGACCTTCCCACTCATTCAGCTAAGCGTATGGACCATCCTGACCATCTTCGTCATATTTTTCTTCATTGTTGACGTTACATTAATATTCAGCTTAATCCGCACAAGTGTGTCTTTTGCATTGATTCCAGTAGACTCCTAGGGTTTATCATATCCAAATACGAAATTCGCCTCGATCCTCTGAAGGTTGAAACTATTATTAATCTCCCCTCTCCATCCTCATTACATCATTTGCAGAGTTTGCAAGGTAAGGCTAATTTTCTACGTCATTTTATACTTAACTATGCAGAAGTGGCTCGGGGATACACGCGTTTATTAAAGCAGGGCATCCCATTCTGTTGGGATGAGATTGCTCAAAAGTATTTTGAGTCCCTGAAGATGTTGCTTGTCAACGCTCCTCTGTTGCGTCCTCCTAACTATCATCATGATTTTTCCCTTTATTTAGTCGCCGCTTTCAATACGATTTCCATGGTTCTGGTACAAGACAATGATGATGGTAACGAGCATGTTATTTATTACTTGTATCGTAACCTTCTCAACCCTGAGATGTGTTATGCACACATTGAGAAGTTAGCGTTAGTTGTGGTCCAAGCAGTTCAGCATTTTCGTCATTATATTCTTTTGCATACAGTGACTGTGATTTTCGATTGCAACCCCATGACCTATATATTGTCATGACAATTGCTGGGGGGGAAATACTCCAAGTGGGTTGTCATCCTCCAAGAGTTCGATTTGGAATTTATTGTGGCCAAGTCGAAGAAGTCATTAGTCTTTGATGATTTGATTTGTTCCATGCCTTCAGACTCTCCTCCATCTTGTCCTGAAGAATAAATACCAGACTATACGCTTTTCTTGATTAGCACCCTCGATCCATGATATGGTGATATCATCATTTATCTCCAAACTTTTACTTTCAGATCTGATTTGACGAAGGATGCCCGCTGAAGCATCCAACATCAGTCGCAATAGCTTAGGATACCCCTCTATCATGTCCTAATATCATTTTTTCGTGAACAAAAGATTTAAAAGATTGGGAATAATCCGAGTTATTACCAATGTGAGCCACAGCCATGTACCCCACAAGTGTAAAAACATTTAAAATTCAGTAGTAAATATGCTAAGCAAAGAACTTTATACAAAGTGCTTTATAAGGCAAAAGGTGGGGAAAAGTGAGGATTTAGGCCCTAAAACGAGTGTATTTAGAGATATGCATGAAAATAAGGTGGGAAAGTAGTTGGATATGATATCTAGGGTTGTGAGGGACTCCCATGTCGAATTTCAGAAGAAGAAAGAAAAAAATTAAGTTTTTCTAAGTTAAACAGTTCCTCCTTTCCTAACTAGGCTAGAAAACCATGATTTCCCAAGACTAGAATTATGAAAAAATTTAATGAAGCATGTGAGCATGATTTTCTGAAGGGTATGAGTGAAATAAGGTCTGAATATTGACAAATAATATCAGGGGCATAGCTCATACACTTTATAGAAGAAGAACGAAAAAATACAGAAGAAATCCTCAAGAAAGAGGTGCTACAACCATGTAAAAAGACTACCATTAGGGGAATTTTGAGGTCTAAAATGGGCCTCCTAAGGAAATTATAAGATAATAGTGGAAAAAATCTAATAAGATTTGATGACATCATCAAATTTTAGAGGGAAAAATGAAAAAACTACTTTTTCAATTCATATTTTCAACTTATCTCCCACAGTTTTTACTCAAATTTCGAGCGGGAGTACTCGTTGGATGTGGAATTTAATTCCCCATCCAAGGAGTACCCATGTTGCATACTTTCGATGGCCCTTCAAGCCCTAATACATTTAAAAATGAGAAAATACACAAAAACGTGATTACAATCACGTTTTTTATGTATTTCTCATTTTTCGTGTAGTATAGTTCATCGAAAGTATGCAACATGGGTACTCCTTGGATGAGGAATTAAATTTTGCATCCAACGAGTACTCCCACTCGAAATTTGAGTAAAAATTTTGGGAGATAAGTTGAAAATACGAGTTGAAAAGTAGTTTTATTATTTTATTATTTTTTAATATTTTTACCCTTTTATTTAAAAAATGGTGAATCATCCCCCATGGTTGACATCATCATCTTGAATCCTATTGGTTGTTATAAAGTGTATTTTTGTTGTACATTTTTCTTAGGAGGCCCATTTTAGACCTCAAAATTCCTTAATGATAACCATGACAAATAAGTAAGATTTATAGGGTCAAGCAGCAGCTTATTGATTCTTTAGATATATATCAGATATTTAAATAAAAAT